>ML781202.1:219680-241205 GCA_009831015.1 Picea engelmannii | reverse complement strand
GAACTATTTCCCATACATCATTCTTTATTATGGATTGGTATTCCTCTGTCATGGCATCTGCCCATTCCTTCTTTTGAATGGCCTCTTCAAAGCATGTAGGTTCTTCATCAAGTAGATTGCACATCAAAGCCGTGTAACTGGAGTATGGCTTTGGTCTTTTTACATGTCTAGTGGTTCCTTCTGGAACACCATACTTCTCTCCATCTTGAATGAGCTCTCTTTCCCAAGCAGGCTTTCTTTTATGGGAGAAGGTCATTTGAGGAGGTTCTTGAACTTCTGTCATATCATGATCTTCAAGAGTCTCCTCATCAGGGGAAGTTACGACTTCCCTTACAGGTTCTGCAGCTCTGGGAACTTCCCTCACGGATTCTGTAGTCCTGGGATTTACAGGGTCCTCTTCATATACTTCTTCAAGCTGGCATCTTCTTGATTTCTTAAGTGCTGCTTCTTCATCAAAGGTCACGTCCCTGGTGATCTCAATATGGCGGTGACCAGGTATGTAGATTCTGAAGGCCTTGGATACCTCACAGTATCCCACAAATATTTCCTTCTTTCCGGAGGGTTCCAGCTTGTTTCTTTTCTCTTTCGGTATATGAATGAATACTGGACAGCCAAATATTTTGAGATGGCTTACCTCTGGCTTCTTTCCGGTGAACATTTCTTCTGGGGTCTTGAACCCAAGTTCACTATGGGATAATCTGTTCTGCACATAAACAACTGCCATTGCTGCTTCTGCCCATAAGCACATAGGAAGATCTTGATCGTGAATCATGGTCTTCACAGCTTCCATGATTGTTCTGTTCTTCCTTTCAGCTACACCGTTTTGTTGAGGATTATAGGGAGTAGTGAGTTCCCTCTTGATCCCCACATCTCTGCAGAAGTTCACGAACTCCTTTGAGGTATATTCTCCTCCATTATCTGACCTGAGTATCTTAATCTTTCTTTCGGAAAGATTCTCTATCAAGGCTTTGAATTCCTTGAATTTACTGAATACTTCATCTTTAGATTTTAAGAAATATATCCAGGTCTTACGAGAATAATCATCAATAAATGATACATAGTATACATACCCGCTAATGGAGGATGATGGCATTGGGCCACACACGTTTGAATGGATGAGTTCCAATGCTCCTTCTGCTTTGCTGTCCCTTTTTGGAAAAGGGTTCTTGATGTTTTTCCCTTGCACACATCCATTGCATATGCCTTCCTGATCAACCTTGAGTTCTGGTAAACCAGTGACAGCTTTGCATATGTATGGTAGCGCCTTGTAGTTGATGTGGGCCAATCTTCTATGCCAAAGTTCGCATGAGTTTTCGATGGCATGGGTCATGGTAGTTTCTGGGTGACCCTTCAGCTTATATAAGCCATTTTCTTCACTTCCGATGACGATTGCATCATTTAAGGTTTCTCCCTTAGCCCACATAAGAACTTTTCCATCTATGAAGACAACTCTGTAGCCTTTCTTGTCTAAGGATGATATGGAGAGTATGTCCTCCATGGACAAAGTGACATGGATGGGGGCAAGACTTTTGGGCATGGGGTTCATGACATACAAGGGATCGTAGTATTTCATTTATGGGTGCCTTTGTAGAGGGTGTGTTGTGCCTTCATTTTCAATGCAACATTTTTCCAAGCCCATTTATTGCCTTTTAACTTTTAAGATGTTTCCAGGTTGAAGCCAATCTGGGGCTTCTACTTATGCATGAAAAATAGTGCCCACCTTGATTCTACCCTAGTCACATCATGCTTCCCCAAGTTGAAGATAATGTGTGGGGCTTCTACCTAAGCATGAAAAACATTGTCCCCGCATGCTCCACCTTGGTTGGCATTTTGTATTAGTTATTTTTCACGGGTCCCATCAGTTTGTTATGAGGTACATTTATTGTCCTCGGGATCCATGGGCGAGCATCTAGAAGGTTCATGTTTGGATTTTATCTTTTGCCAGCTACAAGCCTCTGGGCCTTCAACCCCTTTTTCCCATGAAATGAGGGACAATCCCTTCTTGGGTCAGTATACCCGAAAATCCCAAAAGATGAGGGGACGAATCGTGGAAGGGGATGAAGTGTGGAAGGTGATAAGTATGGTTGGGAATGGCATGATGACTCGTCAAGAGGACCTCCCAGTAGCAAACCTATCCCTAAGGGTGACCACTTACTAGGGCGCAATGTCAACCACCAAGGTGAAACAAGGCAAAGAGCATAATTTCCAAACAGAGGTTATATAATCAAAAGCAATTTAAAATGCAACAAACTCAAATGCCTCAAATATTGAAATGACACTCACCATAATACTTGGCTTGTACCTCATGGAGCAAGACCCAATGTCTTTCGGAAGCAAGATGATGTGGTGGATACCCTCATGATGAACCTGAGATCTGTGGTGGTGAAGCGGGCCTCTATCTCTGCAAGTGGACATTGTTGGTCAAGTCGTCTCTCGGTACTCCATGTCTGCAACTCGACGGCCTTGAGACATCATCTCCTTAGTTATCCCTAGGAATTAGGGATAACAATAACCAAAAACATGATCAGGATTCATTGATTTCTAATGCTTGTTTTGCCTGATATCTGGTATCTCCTAACAACAAAAACATGATTAGGATTTGCTGATTTCTAATGCTTGTTTTGCCCGATATGTAGTAACTCTTAACAAGTAGTGTTGTGGCTACTAGAATGAATATAAACAAGGTGGTGATGGGTAGCAGGTTGGAGAGGATATCCGAGTTTGTGAAAAATGCTATTATTGTTGTGGTTGTGATCATTTTGGCTTGAAAGATACTACGTACTTAGATCAATCCATTCCTACCTTTTGGAATACAACATTGAATGCAACATCAGGATCAATGGTTTTGTAGTTTTGCATTAAGCATAGATTTAGAGCCACAAGACAATAGGCTATTATGATCAACACCATGGACCCAACTAGTCCAATAGTAGTATCCTTTGTGGGATGTTTAGTCTCTTTTGCAATTGTTGCCACTGCATCGAAGCCCACATATGCAAAAAAGAGAACTCCAGTGTCTGTGGGATTTGTAGTCTCTTTTTCCATTGTTGCCACTGCATCAAAGCTGACGTATGCAAAAAATATAACTTTAGCTTTTGTGTAAACACTATTGAAATTCTTTAGCACATGGCAACAATTCTAGTTTGCTTCAAGGTTGCCGAGAGCGACCCCCCCACCTTCTCCCAAGCTTCGAAGCACGCTTCGAGCGAGAGCATCCAGGGAGCACGCTCCCAAAATTCGGATGGCTACAATATTCGTAACTTAAGATGATTTATGAGGTCATTTGCAGTTGGCATACGGAACGTACAACACTATCTGGCCACCGATGAGGGGTAGCGCCCTGAAATAGGCGTGAGTTCTACGATGCATTATTTTAAAAAGGGGTCCTACACTGGGTGGCTACAACAGTCGTAACTTAAGATGATTTCTGAGGCCCTTTGCAGTTGGCATACAGAACATACAAAATTGTTTGGCCACTGATGAGGGGTAGCGCCCCAAAACAGGCGTGAGTTCTGCGATGTATTATTTAAAAAGGGGTCTTGCACTATGTGGCTACAACAATCGTAACTTAAGATGATTTTTGAGGCCCTTTGCAGTTGGCATACAGAACGTACAACACTGTCTGGCCATTGATGAAGGGCAGTGCCCTGAAACAGGCGCGAGTTCTGCGATGTATTATTTAAAAATGGGTCCTGTACTGGGTGGGTACAACAACTGTAACTTAAGATGATTTATGAGGCCCTTTGCAGTTGGCATACAAAACGTACAACACTGTTTGGCCACTGATGAGGGGTAGCACCCCGAAACAAGCATGCGTTCTGCGGTGTATTATTTAAAAATGGGTCCTCCATTGGGTGGCTACAACAGTCGTAAATTAAGATGATTTCTGAGGTCCTTTGTAGTTGACATACAAAACGTAAAACATTGTTTGACCGTTGATGAGGGGTAGCGTCTCGAAACAATCTTGAGTTTTGCGATGTATTATTTAAAAAGGGATCCTGCAGTAGATGGCTACAAAAACCGTAACTTAAGATAATTTCTAAGGCCCTTTGCAGTTGGCATACAGAACATACAACATTGTTTGGCCATT
This sequence comes from Picea engelmannii, assembly GCA_009831015.1. Classification (NCBI taxonomy): domain Eukaryota; kingdom Viridiplantae; phylum Streptophyta; class Pinopsida; order Pinales; family Pinaceae; genus Picea; species Picea engelmannii. The sequence goes on along the minus strand of ML781202.1, from coordinate 237,115 downwards.
GATGAGGGGTAGCGCCCTGAAACAGGCGTGAGTTTGCGATGTATTATTTAAAAAGGGGTCCTGCACTAGGTGGCTACGACATCCATAACTTAAGATGATTTTGAAGGCCCTTTGCAGTTGGCATACAGAACGTACAACACTATCTGGCCACTAATGAGGGGTAGCGCCTTGAAACAGGTGTGAGTTTTATGATGTATTATTTAAAAAGGGGTCCTGCACTGGGTGGCTACAACAACTGTAACTTAAGATGATTTCTGAGGCCCTTTGTAGTTGGCATACAAAACGTACAACACTGTCTGGCCACTGATGAGGGGTAGTGCCCCGAAACATGTGTGAGTTCTGCGATGTATTACTTAAATTTTTAACATTACCATTAATTGTTTTGGGATGTTTGAGAGTGGTTCCAACCTCATCGGACTTCTTATGGACTGTTCAAAATCTTTACTATTCAAAAATCTTCTCACACCACACCATGAACTGTTAGAGACTTCCTGCAATAATGAACTCATCTGTATACAGGGCCAAAACAAGTGTATTAGATCTATCAAATAATGAATTGAAATGTGCACTAGACTTAGAATCATGAACTGAATTGATGTTGAAATCCAAAGCTTGTGGTGCATGCATCAACCCATCCAAGGCAACTCCATCTTCTCGGGAAGGTCATTTGACAACTGGATTAAGAGTCTCATCAAGGTCAACTACCTCTTGCTGAGAGAATCCTTTTGTAAATAATCCATTTAAATGAACAAAAAAATGGGATTTAAGAAGAGGATTGACATTAGCAAAATAAGATGTAGCTCACATTGCCCCCAATGTGGAACTAGATGATGCACTATATCCCTAACACTGGGGAAAATTAAAATACAAGATATGCAACAAAAGTAGAGTGAGGATGAGAATGTGGCCTTGTATAGTTGTCACACAATTGACTTGAGATGGACACTTTCAGTGAACTAAAAATCTGCTAACAGAAATCCTACAACTGAGATTCAGGAATCAGAATATCATTGAAAGACCAAAAGGATAATTGATGCTCATTACTGCCCAATAAATTTACTGTATAGAAAAGAAGGAAAGGAAAAAGGCAACGATATCAAAGACTGATCTGGAGCAAGGAGTATTGCAAATAGACTTCCCAGGTAAGTTGGAACAGAGTATTGGTCAGATAAGATTTTTGGGCAGCCTAGAAAAGTTTATGAAATCCAGAATCACTGGAAAGTCTTAATAGAAGGATGAATATGAAGAGATAGCAAGTTGTAAGCATAACAGGAATGCTTTCACAATCATCTACATGGAAAAATAAAGGAATGGATAAGACCAAGTCATGAGGCTGAAATACGAAGAATGATAAGCAAAAGATTAACGACTCTGTCCCAAAATGTGTGCCCATGGAAAATATCCATATACAGCTTCCTTGATATCTCAGAAAAGATTGCCATCATACTTAATGCAGAGGCTGAAATGTTACAGGACCTTCTACACACAATCCACCTTGAATAACCTGTATTTGCTGAATGAAAGCAAGAAATATCATTCAAATATATCTCAGTAAAGCTTTTTCAGATACATTGGGTCATTTTGGCTGCAAAGCCCTTTTAGACAATAATCCTTTGTCTTCAGACCAAAGAAAGTTTTTCTGGATGTGCAACTAAGCAAAAACAACAGAGAGTATTGATTCAAATAGAAGGACAATAAGCATGGACCATCCCATGCATGGACAGCAATCCTTTGCCTTCAGACGAAATAATTTTTTCCGCACGTGCAACTAAGCAAAAAAGAGAGAATATTGATTCAAATAGAATGGACAAAATGCATGGACTATACCATATTTGATTTAAAGCAACATCAACATTTATATAGATGATGCATATGGTTGTACTGAAGAAAGATATAATATCCCTAACATTTGAGTTTATGTATGTTGCCGGTGGTGGACTATTCCCCTTGTCAATGATTTTATTGCTAGCACTTGTTATTGCTCTTAGCTAGGATTTAGTTAGTTGCATATCATATTGCCTCTTGTATCACATGCTAGTTGCATTTCATTTAACTCGTACCTAGATCACAACAACCGAGACATAATTGGAGGGCTTGCCATTTCAACAGGAAAAGGTCTAATTGGGCCTTTTGTATGGTAATCCTATGAAGTTTACAAATGACATTTTCCAATGTCAATATTTTGGCGTTGGGAGGGTCGATGACATGCTGACCCGCATGGAGCCATTCTTTTCATGAATGCATTAACTTCCCATGGTTCCATACCAAATTCTTGCATGGGAAGATAATGATGATTTGTGTATGCTAGGACCACTGCTTGACACCCAAAAAAGGTAGTGAATTTCTTGCCAAAATTTATTGGTGAAGGTGGTATGCATTAGAACATATTCAAATTTGTGAAATTAGATTATGTCTACTGAACATTTTTTATGAAGATGGTGGGTGTAGGTTGTTTTCCTTCACTTTTGAAGGACGAATTCGAGATTGGTATAGAGTTTTACTAAGCTAATTAATTCATGGTTGGAGACATTTCAAGGAATTTTTTGAAGTTGCTCATGACAATTATCAATTGGAAACATCGCATCTTGAATTGGATGAGGTGCAAAAGGAAGACTATGAATCTCTTCAAGATTTAAATAATGAGGTTTCAACAAATGCAATATTTGTTTTAGGAAGAACATAGGTCTCGACCAAAAGAGAGGTCTCAACCAAAAGAGACGTGAATGGTACTTGTAGGTTATTCGTGTTAAATAAGCTAGAGATTTATTATGAACACATGGATTGATTGAACAAATTGAAGGGGATTATCAATTGTGTCCTTTGTTCTTGCACCTATCACAAAGTCCTACTAAGTACTCAATATGAAACCAACTTCCCAGACTTGGTGATAGCTAAAATATAATTTTTGATTGAGGACATGTTCTTGCAAGACAAATCAACAATATAGAAGGCCATGGTCTGCGAGATAGCCATGTATAGGGATTTCATTGTAATGAGTATGCCATAGCGATGGAATCTGTTTTAGAAAATAGAGCTCCAATTCAATTTTAAAATAAAGACTATAACAATCCCATGAAGTTTCTTGTACATAGACGAAGGGATAATTGATGGATTCATCAAACTTTCCTATCTTGGTGACTAATATGTCACACTATTCCAAAGTTTGCTACATAATTTATGTTGTATGATTGTTTTGAGGATTTTGACCCATCACCTTATGATGTTTTTGATTACACTACCCATCTATAATCCACAGTTTGATGTCCAAGAGCGGGAATGAGAAAATATTGTAGAAGTTGCTTTGTTGCTCATTGACAATGCCCCTTCTTAAGAAAAGACCAAGCCTAAGGTTGTTGAATCTCTAGTTCAGAATATGATTCTTAAAGAAACTCAATTCATACTTTCTGATGAACATTGTAGTACAAGAAATGAACAAGCAAAGTCTTTGGAAAGTGTGATCCTTCATTCCAAACAATTTTTGATTGAAAACAAAGGTAAGGATGACTTGGACAAAGAGGTAGCCATAATGATCAATATTGTAGAGCAATCGAGTAACAATGATTATAAGGTAACTGAATTGTCTTCAAAATCTGTTCCTATTTTTGAAAGTTACGATAGTACCTCTTATGACAATGTTGAATATTAGATGGAATCCTTATTTTCTTGAATGCCTTCACACAATGATAAGCATCTTATACTTCTTGCCTTGAATGAAGTATACAATGTTTCAATCTCACAAATCTCGAGTTGCACATTATATCAATCTCAGATACCTATGCAATGCCTTAAAATTCTTTAAGATATCAATATCCTTTTATGGTAGCATTAGCACTATGATTATATTTGATTCTTGATGTGCTGATATAGTTAGGCTAGGAGTAGATCAGTAGGATCTTATTTCATTTCTTTTTACTTCCTTGTTTTCAATGTTTTGCCTATAATTGATTTCATAGAGTAATTTTCTTGTTTTGGTTTTAATTTCTAGTTCGTATTGCTTTAGGAATTTCTTGTTGTATTTTATTTATCTTTTCCATATAAGAACTACCTTGTACATATTAAAATCTGCTTTTGTTTTCTACTTTATTGCTTATTTGATTGCTTTCATAGAATATTTGACTTGCATTATTTTGAATTTTCATTTTATTTTCTGCTTTTGATTTTCATTACACGAGGATTAGCTTGCTAATGCTTTGATTTAGTGATTGATTTGTTTGAATGTAGCCTTCACACTTATATTATATTCAACATTCAAGCTCACATTTACAATTCCACACATAGTGATCAAATCTCACAAGCTCCACATGGTTTCTGTTTGGTTATGATCTTGAAGGAAGATAAGTTGAATGCAAATCATGGATGTTGCAAGAGTGTTTCAGAAGTAGTTGGACCTAGAATATTTTAAGTGACCAACCCTTTGAATTTTCTCACACTTCGATTTGGTTGACAAATCATCCCACTAAAGGTAATCCATTCATACACTAAATAAGTTGATCATGTGAAGGGTGGAAGATCAAAAGTCTAGGGCTGAAAATCAAAAGGGTATACTATAATAAGTAGGCATGAAAAATCATTAATAAATGTCAATAGAAGGCAATCAACCCCTATTAATCCTATAAAAGGTTGCTACTCTCCCCATCCATGAACTGTTAAAGAAACATATAAAAAAGAAAGGACTAAGAAAGGAAGTACAAAATCTGGTGGGGTCATGTAGATAATCTTCACTGGAGATATGGATGTATGATCAACAATTGAGTAAGGTATGTGATGCCATGGTGACTCCATTGGGGCTATGGATGTTCATAGATAGTGGAGGAACCCCCGAGGAGTACTCTTTCCATTCATGGGGAAATTTTTTTCAACCAAATATGCATAAGCCTTGTGATTATGATTCTAGCCTATATCATCGACTCATGCTATAAAGGAAATAAAACCCAGTATATTGTTCTTTCCGTATAGATGATAAGTTACCTAAACTGGTTTGTAGTAGTAACTCACTCACTCACAAGGAAATGTTTTACATGGACTTGCTCCATTCAAATACTTGGAGTTTTATGAGGAGCAGCTAAAAGTCTTCTTCACATCTTGATTCATAACTCAACAATGTCTATCAGAGATTTGTGGTTTCTCCCAATGTGTCTACCATTTATTTTGTAAAATACCCCAACCTGCTAAACCCATTTAGTATTTCTGCTTTGTCACAATAAAATTATAGCAAACAACATGTTAATTTATTCATGCATCTAACAACATATATAAAACCCATGAATGCAATTGTTCAAGCAAACAACAAACACACAACATTTAAATATTCATTTATACAACAGAATAATCATGATAAAAGACAACATAAAACTGATCTTTAAATTGATGAATGATGTGGCTATGTACAAGGGATGTTCCTCCCATCCATAGGCATTGTTGTTCTATTTATCTCAATAGAAGGCCACCCCCGAGCTAAGACTATGAGTCCACAAGGAGGTCTGACCCTCTTGGTTGTCCACTCTCCACATTCAACAACCCTAAAACCCAGGTTCTACTCCAACAACAATTCCAATCCACCAACTCTCTTTTCACTCAACCTACATAATCCAAGGAATGAAATCCCCCTTATCTTCCATGCAGTTCCTCTGGCCTTTCCACCTCCCTCTAGGGTTCCAGTGCACTCAGTTGGTAAGGAAATCTCCTAGTTGGGGACTTCGGGAATTATCAACTACTCCAAAAGTGCCCACAACAACTTTCAAAAGGCTCTTGAGCCATTTCCTCAACATGAAATATTCTTACAATCCTACAACCTTCCTTGCATAAAACTTGACCCAACAAGTTGTCTTTCCATGGAATGCATGGTTGGTGCCCTTCTCAACACCCAACTCTCCTCTTGCTGCCCAAAATCAAAATGTAAAAACTATCCCAAAAAAGAACTCGAATTTATTTTTCTTCTCATGAAAGCTCGACTCTTACATTTCCCAAAAAGTGGTTGAACTCAACCCATGTTGTCATAAATTGGTGAGTTAACATTTCCCACCAACCACTCTTTCATGAATTTATTATCTCTCTTGATAATTCTAAGGGAAATAAACCTTAATATGAAAATGGATGAATTAATAGGAATGGGTAATCCCTTGGACCCCTCTTAGCCCACTCTCTTGTGGAATCATAGCCACCCCCATCATTATTGTCCCGCTCGTATCGCAACCGATGATTATTATTTTTATTAATGTTTTCAATGTACAAAATACATAGTTCGTCCCTTGGCCATATTAATCAACATGGGATCTTTAACCCAAACATATCGACTCACCAACCTAAATCACATTTGCACATTTATTTTATAATTTGCATGGATTAAAATTGGGGATATTATTACATAGTTAGGCTCTCAACTAACCCCAAGTCCTTAGACTTGGGGATCCCCATTTAAATTTCATTTTATGAGTTTTGTCATTAAGTTTTACCTCTCTTAACTTGCCTTTTTTAGTACTTTGATGATGCTTTGTTTTTTGGGGGGGGTTATAAACTTATGAATACCTTTTGAATTATGTAAATGCTTCGATGAGGATTCTAATGGATTGGCTTTTTCCTTATGCTCTTGAATGCAATCTTTTAATCTTTTATGTACTTTGCATTAAGCTATCTTGACTTGTTTGGTATTATTTTAATTGCATATTTCTTATGATGATTATAATCTAATCATTGTGGCATGAATTGGTTTTATTCTCACTTTAATTGCATATTCTTCCTTCTGACATAGAATGATAATTGACACTTTTGCATGCTCACTTGATTGATTATTGATTTGTGCCTAGTTGATTGGATTCTTGAAATGGTTTAACATGTTTTCGATGCTTGGTATTGCATAGCAATACCATAGGAATAGCAATGGAAAGCAAGTCAACCATTTTTCAATAAACGACCATTCAAGAAAAGCATAAGAGGTTAGGTATTGGATTAACAACGAGGAATGGGCAAGATCGCATGTTCATATGTAAATGGAATGGAACTATGACATGAAAACCAGATATAAATGTTCATATGTAAATGGAATGAAACTATGACATGAAAATGAGATATAAATGATGCATTGAAGCATGTAGCATTGACATTATAGTGCATCTAATCATAGGTGGCTCATAAGGTCACATCAAGGGATTGATGGATTTTAGCGCTAGAAACTCAATGGTAAGCATGGTGAGAGTGGTATGTAAGGTGGCATCGTGGAAGAAAGTATTGATCCCAAACATATAAATATGATCTCGATCCTCCTAAAATTCTCTTGGAATCATTCCTTACCATTGAAAGACCTTCAGTCAAGTTTTGAAGCGAGACACTAATGGTAATGGTATTGTCCCTCAAAGTACATTTGGCACCTCGGGGTGGGTGGGTGGGTGGGTGGAGGGGTTTACTATTAAATATTAGTTTTTTTAGGATGCATGCAAACACATTAGTAAGTTGGATTGAAAATCATATAGCATGGATGTCAAGCGAGACATTGATGGTAATGGTATTTTCCCTCAAAGTACATTTGGCATCTGAGTGTGGGTGGGTGGGTGGAGGGTTTACTGTTAAATATTTTTTTTTTTTAGGATGCATGCAAACACATTAGTAAGTTGGATTGAAAATCATATAGCATGGATGTCATTCACACAAAGAGTTATTCATTTTAGTGAAGGAGCATTGCAAATGAGAGTTGGACTTTGGCCTCTAAGGCTTTTGTTTGCACACATTTTTGGGGTTCAAAGAAATTAAATATATAAATGCCGAAGGAGGCTAAATGGATGTTTTTTGGAGTCTACAAGTTCGATTTTGAGGCTTGTAAATACAAAAATGAACATACAAAGTTCGATTTCGAGGCTTGCAAATACAAAAATGTAGATTAAAAAATTCCCTATCAAATAAGCCATTTGAGATTCCCAGTTTATGAGAGACATCAAGCTGAAAGCATAACCAGGTGTCTAGCCACTCATTGGAAAGCTTGTTGTCTCAATACTTCCTCTTATCTTTTACCAATGGATGTATTGTTTCTCGTGCCTCGTAAATGTTGAGTTGAGATCCTTCATATGCATAAATGGTGTTCAAGTTCGACTAACAAAGAGGATTTGCATAAACCATGTGTAGAATTTATGTGCTAGTTTGCATAAGAGAATCAAATGAAGGAAATATGTGCATTAACAATCTTGACATTTCATTTGTTGTTTCGATAGTATTAACATTTGAATGTTATTGATGATGAGAGAATCAAATGAAGGAAATATGTGCATTAACAATCTTGACATTTCATTTGATGTTTCAATAGTATTAACATTATGTGCATTAACAATCTTGACATTTCATTTGATGTTTCAATAGTATTAACATTTAAATGTTATTGATGAGGTAATTATGTTGAATGGTATGAGCTTTATGCACACACTTTGCCACCAAATCAAAATCCTTCATTGTTTACATGGTTGCTTTCAAAGCTTGGATTTAAATAATGAAGTTTATATTGATGTTCGATCCATATGCTTATGCATTTGCCAAACATAAAATTGCATAATAAAGCTTGAATGGTAGGTAAATATGTGCAGATTTCTTTCTATTGAATGGAAATCTAAGTGATTAGTGTCTTCTCATTACACCTTCAACAAACTTAGTAATATGGTTATTTGTTAATTAACCCCAAAGAAAAAAGGGGCATATTTTGCAATGTGCTAGAGGATTACTCATGTACATGAAAGTTTGATCCCAAAAGCATGAGGAATGGTTTGAAATTAATGTTGTTGACAAATAGGCTTATTTTGCAATGTCCTGGAGGATTACTCCTATACATGAAAGTTCGATCCCAAAAGCATGAGGAATAGCTTGAAATTAATGTCGTTGAGAAATTTGTTAACCATACAACATTGTATTGCAAAGTTTGACAAATAGCTCAATGAGGAAGGATGATAGATGATGGTTGGATTTTCTTTCAACAATTCATTGCCAAAACAATAAGGACCCATGGATTTATAGTTCTAGCTTAATAAAAAATGTAGTGAAAGAGTCTTTGAGATGGATTCATTTGTGTTTGGACATCTTGACTTTGAACCAATTATTGATGAAGATGATGATTGACGCCCACTGAGACCAATTGGTCTATCGGACCTTAAGAAGGTAAGAGATTACTTTGATTTCTTTAAAATTGCGTTTCTAAAAAAACATTGAGAGAAGCGTTCCAAGATCACCATAGTTTTGATGACTTAGGAGGTTAGGAAAGTTTGTATTGTGGCAAATATTTTTAAATTGGGATCATAGGTAGTGCAATCTAAGAGGAAGCGTTTTTCATCTTCAACCTTCTTAGTGTCACAAAGATGGCAGATTATTACATCCCACAGTGTTTTTGCAAAGCGTCACAAATGATGTTAAAAAGTTGCTCACCGTTGAGGTTTGTGAATTTATTGATTTCATTTGTACAAGTGAGTAAACTTCCTAATTGTTGTTTACACAACTTATAATGTGGTTATATACAGTTTGATGGTAATCCTTTATGTGAAGATAATGGCATAGAAATAATGTAATGCAGGGGAGGATTCAGGATTCAAGTGGAGGATTCACTAATTTTTTTTTATAAATCATTCAAAGATCATATTTGCACAAGATTTCATTGTCAGACATTTAAACAAGGAAAAAGATGCTCGAGTGAAGATTATATAAATGCTTCCCTACAATAAAGTAGGGAATCCAAGGACCATGCAACTCTCATTGCATAAGAATTGAAGAAAAGGAAGACATAACCGAAGCTAACCACTAGTGGAGTGCAAGTCCTCGAATTGACGAGTAAAAAGGTTGAAAATTTGCAAACCATAACAGTGAATATGATGAAAGGTGTCGAGATCTTCAAAGCAAGCAAATCAAAATATGGCTAAAGTCATGGACTTTCGTTCAACATATATTCATAGAAGGACAATTGTATTGGTGGAGAGCTTTACGTGAGGTGGGAAAATTATGAAATATGGGATTATTTAACTAAATATTATCCCATGGGGAACATGAGGATAAAGACAAATTTGTGTAATCCTCAAAGTTTAAGAAGGCCAAGAGTTAGGGACTAGAAGGCTAAGGCCAATATACAATTTTTATAAATAGAATCGTTGCATTCATGCAAATATCTTTAAATTTTGGCATCGTACGATATCTTTAAATGCTAATAAAGAGGCCATTATTAGTCAACGTTAGATACTCTTGTTGAGTTGCTTTTGCTTGTGGACTATTCCCTCTCTCATTTCTCTTGGTACTTGTGAGTGAACAATATAACTTGCAGTTTATTCTCTCTATGGTGTTTATTTTCACTTATCTTATGCGATTAATAATATGATGTGTAGATTATTCTTAATTATTCAGAATTTTTGATTATTCATATGCATTAGTAATAGATTAACAATATGATGCGGAGATTATTTTCTTTTATTCAAAATCTTTGATTATTCATATGCATTAGTAATAGATTATACTCGCTTGTGTTATATAGATAATGTTGTTTCATTTTAGTGTGTTGGTTTTATTATAGAGAAACATTCTTAGTGATTGGATCATCAATATGATGCGAAATAGGGAGCTTCTATGTAGTTTGTAGACTACTCTCATTTATTCAGAATTTTTGATTATTCATATGTATTAGTCATAGATTATCCTTACTTGTGTTATATGAATAATCTCGTTTCATTTTAGTGTTTTGGTTTTATTATAGAGAAGTGTTCTCAACGATTGGATCATTCTGCTTCAGGAGGAAATTGGGGGGGCTCTGATTTGATTTCATCTTTGATAGCAGTGGTGGACTATTCCCTTGTCATCGATTGTATTGCCAACTCTTGTTACTACACCTCACCAGGATTTAGTCAGTTGCATATCGTATTGCATGTTGTATCACATGTTTTTTGCATTTCATATAACTCATAGGCTATATTACAACAATGAAGCCATATCTAGAGGGCGCCATTTCAACAAGGAAAGGTCTAATTGGACCCTTTCATTGGGTAAACCTATGAAATTGATAGGAAACATTTGACTATGTTAATAGAAGGATACTTCTATTAATTATGGAAAAAATATATTTTTATAACATAACAAGATTTGATTGAATTTCTATATTAACATATAAAATGACCAACACGTTAGTTCTTTAATTTGCTTGCAGCATTGTTTGGCCATTGAGGACCAACATGTCTAATAAAACAAGCTTTGACACAAATTACTACACCACATTAATTTATGTTTGTGTTTATATATTTTTGGGAGTTTTCTAAATGTTCTAAGTTTTGGTATTTTTTATCAGAATTTGGCTATATAAATTTGTAAGAAATCACAATTTTTTGATGTTGAAATTGCATTTCTGAATGTATAAGTGGATTCAACGTCCTGAAAAACCCTGGAACAATCAATTTATACAAACTTAACCACACTCAAATATGTAGATCCAACAATTTTTCACTATATTTCAACAAAAACCTAAAATGTTTAAACTACAACATATTTTTGTGGTTAATAACATTAAGATAGTTGAGATAATACAATTTTAAATTGTTTATTCATTAGCATGAGAGTTTTTGCCCGTGCACTTCAAAGGATTTGCCGATGTAATGCAGGTTGGCCAATATTGCAGCTTTAAGTTTGAAAATTGTCAAAATTTAAAGTTGCATGATTAAGTTCGTCGCATTCCACAAACTTAATCATTATTTGTTTTGTAATTTTAAGTTATAAACCCCAAAAAAAACACCCTATATCCAAACTGTTGATACCTTTTCTCTCTTCTGTCAACTCCACTGCACCCCTGTAGCTCCTTCGCTGCCATTAATCTACTTGGATAACTCATTCTATCTGTCGTTGTTGATACCTTTTCTCTCTTCTGTCAACTCCACTGCACCCCTGTAGCTCCTTCGCTGCCATTAATCTACTTGGATAACTCATTCTATCTGTCGTTTCTTCTTGCAAAAGACAAAACTCTATTCGTTCCACTGTGTAGAGACTTATTCTCCCGCTGCGACTTTGCTTCGTTCTTGAAACTCCCTACAACGCTTTGTAACATCTGACTATTTAACTCGCCAGTCATAAATTATTTATTGTTTATATTTAGTATAGTTAACCCTAATATGAATTAAGATATGATATATATATATATATATATATATATATATATATATATATATATATATATATATATATATATATAANACCCTAATATGAATTAAGATATGATATATATATATATATATATATATATATATATATATATATATATATATATAAAGTCCATCTTAAATAGTTTTTTTTAATAGGAAGTGGTTGAATATTTAGATAAGATGGAGCATGGGCATATTTTGATGGGACATGTTAAATACAGGGAAATTATTTCATTCTTTAAGATTTAAAAATGGATTTGGATAAGGTTCTAATCATTTTGATGGCTTTTTTTTAGTTAATTTTTTTTATAAAATTTCAATTTTTTAGTGATTCAGTGATTTAATGGTGATTATAAATTGAATGAGAGACATATACAATTTGAAGAACTGCTTTTAAAGTTTAATTGTGATTATAAATTAAATGAAAGGCATATACAATTTGAAGAATTGCTTTTAAGCTCTATATTTGAAGAACTTCAATTGTTCAAATCTAGTTTTAATACAATTTATTTTCTCCATATTTACATGGAAATGAATTTAGAGGTGGATGGTCTATCAAAGTAGGTTGCATACAGATCTAGATGTATATCATATTAAATAATATAAGGATGGTTAATATTCTGACTATCACCATTGACACTTTTTCTGAAAGGGACTTATCGTGATATCTATATATATGAAACATCTAGAAAAAAAAACTCGTATTTGAGAGTAAAGCTTCAGGCATTACTAGGATAAACTACAAATTGATTCTATTGCTAAAGGAACCTGCAAGCAATAACAATCACAAAATTAGGGAGAGTAAAAGATATTGATTGGATAGTTAGAGCTTAAAATATTGGATAAAATAGGGCAACTCATGTAAAGATGGAATCTATGAATTCCAATTGATGACTCACATATTCATGTTGTTTTAAGATTTCTTTTGTTCTTTTCACTAATGGGGTGACAAAGGGAAATTTGGGTGAAGCAGGCACTAGGAACCACATTATCAACTCAGGGAAACATAGGTATTAGGATATAATACCGGACTAGGCATAAACACTAATAATATTGTTAGATCTACTTGAAGTCGCGAGGTATCATGACATCACATCTTCACGTGTTTTGGTTAATTATAATTCTTCTAGAGTGCTTGTGATTAACAATTGACCCAATAGTAATGGGAATCAACTAAGTTGACTAGGAATCATCGAATCAACATGAATTGACCCCTAAAATGGGTTGGTTTCATTTGGAATCAAACAAAACCAGTTAACACGAGTCAAATATGGGTCAAACCATTTTGACCTAGTTGATTCTTGAAAAATTTGGTCCAACCCATAAACTCTAGGTTAGACTCGACTAGGTTTGATTGGTCAACTAGCATAAGGAGGTTATAAAAATCCATTTTAGCCATTTCATCGTCATTTTCATCTATTTTCTCCTTGGTTTTTTCAAGTTGTTTTCTCCACTATCCCACTAGGGTTTTTGAGGTACAATAAGAGGGCGACTCGGGGCACAACTAGGTAAAAAATTCATCAACATACTCATGTCCTAACAAGATTTGATTAGGTTTGGAGAGTTGATTGGAGACATGAAGTGGGCTAGGGCACCTTTTTAGTTGATAGTTAAGACAAAATGTTGGAGATTGCATTCCAATGTTTTTTGTATACTTTATGTGGCAATGATTTTATGGCCATTGATATAGAAGATATTGATGTGGCATCAGATTGGATTGTTGAGTAATGTGAAGAGGACCAAGAACCATTATTTTTAGAGAATAAATTGATTTGGTTGGATAAAATCACTAAGACAAGGGGAGTGGTTGGAGGTCCCTCTATTGGTCATTGATGTATGTATTATCCTTTCTATCACACAATTTCACATTTCACAATGTGATTGTATAATTTGTTCATTTTGATATATAACTGTATGTCATGGTCCAAGGTGATTTTGATGTATGATCATATAATATACTTAGTTATACTAATACAATTTTAGGATTCCAGAATCCAAATGTTTAATTTTTTCTCTAGAGAAAAATTTCAAGTCCAATTTAAATTCATATACAATTTTTTTTTTGAAAATTCTATATTTATGCATTTTACTGTGGGTGGAGATTTTATGGAGTTGATTGGTGAGTTTTTCTGGGTCGTGAGTAAGGTTTAATTGGTAGGTCAAAACAAGTTTTGTGTTGACTTAAGTCTCGTGACCTTCATTCACCTTTAGAGAGCCATGTTGATCATTAAAGGTTAGAGGTCCATTAATAACTAATGGAGACTAACTATACATTTCAATATATTTAAAACCTAGGCCTCTTGTTAGATTAGGGAAGTTGAAGGAGAATTGTGATGGATGCAAATGATGTTCATTGAAGGGCTTGATTCAAGCATCATGAGTATGATGTTCATATAAGGGTTTGATTCAAGTGCAATTTATTGAAGAGGTATGTAGACTTCATATTTTTTTAAAGGTTTTATGCCAACCCGTGAACAATGTGAACAAATGGAATAAACATAATTTTCCAAGTAATGTAGTGGAACAAATTATTTTACTTTTGAGTATATTTCTTAGGTAATTGAGATCCATTTGCTTGTAAAATGACCTTGTATCAAGAGTTTAGAATATTTCTTAGAGATGTCTTCGAGATGTTGTTATGTTTAGGTGAATGTCATGAATAATGTTTGAAATGATCAATCTATTGTGATTCACCTTAACATGGCAATTTATGGGAACCAATAGTATATCCCAAGTTTCAATTGAGGACATATTAACTTTCTTGTAGGATGTCGAGGTGAAGTGTGCTCGACCTTAGACTTAGAGGCCCAATATAGATCATGTTTATATTGGGAAAAGTAGTAGGAAAATCTATTGTCTCCCTCCACTATAGTTGCATGATGTTAATCTCTGGTTCGATGCCAAATTATCATCTAACACATGATCTGATGTTGAAGAGAGTGTGGATGTTTCCTTAGAATACAAAGATACATTAGTGTGTACTGAGGAATGGGACTGCAGAATATATTTTGGTGATTCTTCTCCACAAAATGAACCACTCCAACAAGAGTTTGAGCATATATATAGTGGAAATGGCATGGCACATAGGTCTATGCCATACAACAACAAATTCTAAAGTTGTAGAGGCATTCACAACAACATCAATAGTTTAGAGATGGGGTTCATCTTCTTAATGACACTTCCAATGGGTTGGTGAGTAATGATTCCTTAGTACATTAAAACCAACGACTTGCAAATGCCATGGAGACAAAGATATATGAGGATTGCATAAATCTACCACATCAACAAGATCCCATGGATGATGCATCCATGAAAGTACTTGGGTAGTGAACCAACCCCTTGGATGGAGTTGCATTTTTTTGTTTTCTTGAGGTGGATACAAACCTATCTAAAACAAACATGTTATGCAAGAACACATTTCTTTGTCTCTATTATCTTGAATGATATTTATCTATGTTCCAACAAGAGTTTAAGCATAGTCTATATATATAGTGGTAATGGCATGGCACATAGGTCTATGCCATACAACAACTTCTAATGTTGTAGATGCATGCATAACAACATCAACAATGTATAGATGGGGTCATATTCTTAATGACACTTCCAATGGGTGGGTGAGTAATGATTCCTTAGTACATCATAACCAACGACTTACAAATTCCATGAAGACAAGACTACATAAATCTCCCACATCAACAAGATCCCATGGATGATGCATCCATGCAAGTACTTAGGTAGTGAACCAACCCATTGGATGGAGTTGCATTTTTTTGGATTTCTTTAGGTGGATAGAAGCCTATCTAAAATAAACAAACATGTTATGTGAGAACACATTTCTTTGTCTCTATTATCTTCGATGATATTTCTCTAGAATTTTTTTATCTAGGGTTATTGGATGCAAACCAAACAACAATGCTAAAGTTAGTGCCTTCGTTTGTGCAACCTTCATGTTATTTTACTTTTTTTTTAGCATATATTTGCACGTCTTGGAGGTATATGTGTCTATGCATTTCTTATAATTTATGACTTCTTTGTTCATGTACCTTCTTTCTTCTTTCTTAATGTGGATCTTGCCTTATGCATTTTGGATGTATACGTGTCTATGCATTTCTTATAATTTATGCCTTCTTTGTTACTTTACTATGCATTTTGAAGAGAATTATTGGTCAAATACAATAAAAAGATGGTTCAAATTTTCTCATTTATACACATTGAAGTTTTATACAATATGACAAGCAACATTGAATTACTTTGCATCAGGTGCAAACTTTGAATCGACAACTCACCATGCCATCACAACTAGTCAAAGTTTTTTAATTACATATAATTATATTTATTTTGTAAAACATTGGTCATGTTGCAAACATTTTAATTTCAAAAAAGTATTTGTTGCTAGAGGATAATAAGAGTGACATGTAGTCCAAGAGGTATTTAGTTAGTTCAGTGCTAGTAGGTGCCAAATTCAAACCCTTCTAGGTGAGGTGTACTAGTCTACAATGACTTTCTTACTAGGGATGCTATCTATGGTTGTGAGAAGCATTCATTGGGTTCCCCCATGAGGTTTTTCTTGGAAAAATAAAACAAAAGTGACACGAGTGTAGTTCTTAGTCAAAGATTGACTACATTTGGCTTTTTATCGTTTGGAGCCCATAGGGTTGGGATTTCAAAATCAGTTTTTTTTTTTTTTGACAAGAACGGATAGAGTGTATTAATCGGCTTCCTGGTAAACCAGAATCAGAAAGTTACAAAGCTGAAGAAGGTTGGTGATCTCGGCCAACCTTCTTGCGAATAACTTGAGAGTACAATCCCACTTACTTCTTGAGCTAAGTCGAGAAAATGACAAAAAATGCATACATGAGTAAATTCTCACAAACTGTGAGCACAATAGGAGACAAAAGCAAAGCATTAAACCTAGGAGGATGAGACTTTCCCCTTAAAAAAGGGATCCAACTTTTTCTGAGAGCCTAAAGAAATATTGGAGGCAACCTCCTTTTCTTTGCGTGCTTTGTTGGTCTTTCTCCCTCGGGTAAGGGGTGGAGACGGAGCTGAAGTGTCTACAGTGTCAGGAGTTTCCATAGAGCCGCTAGAGGGGATTGAAACTAGACCTGCAGGGGCAGTGGGCTCCGGATTTGAGTCCCGATTTCCTCTCACTGCTACGGAATCTGGAGGAATGGTTTCCGGAAAGCTTTCGTCTGTCGGATTTCCCTTGACTGCTGTTGATTCTGGATCTAGGGCTTCATCTTCCTTCAACGCATCAAAGCTGTTTTTATTTTCTAGAGTAGCCTCTGCTGTATGAGTGGCCTT
>ML781202.1:196113-209850 GCA_009831015.1 Picea engelmannii | reverse complement strand
TGGTGCTTCGTTGGTCATCAATACAACCTGCCCAATCTGCATCTGTGTAGGCAATAAGTGATAGATCTTTTCCTTTTGGATACCATAATCCAAACTCTTTTGTTCCTTTGAGATATCTGAAAATCCTCTTTACTGCTAATACACGTGATTCCTTTGGTGTTGCTTGAAATTGTGCCACCTGTCCAATTGTTTGCATTACATCTCTTCTAGAGGCTGTCACATATAGTAGGTTGCCAATCATTGAACTGTATTGCCTCTGATCTGTAGACTTCAAATCATCATCTTTTTTCAACTTACCACTGGTTTGCATGGGAGTGATAACTGGTTTGCAATATTCCATTCCAAACCTCTTTAGTATTTCTCTGATATACTTGGTTTGAGAAATAAAAATTCCTTGGTTTCTTTGACGTATCTGAAGTCCCCGAAAGAATGATAGTTCTTCAAGTAACGACATTTCAAACTCATTCTGCATGTCTTTTGCAAATTTATGGCTTAACTTGTCATCATCACTACCAAAAATAATATCATCAACATAAACTTCAATTAATAAAATATTACCTTGATTTACCTTGATGTAGAGGTTGTTGTCTGCACTTCTTTTTCTAAACCCTGCTTGTTGTAGATACTTATCCAGTCTGGAGTACCATGCTCTAGGAGCCTATTTTAGACCATACAAGGCATTCTTTAATTTACATACATAGTCTATGTTCTCTGACGATTGAAATCCTTCTGGTTGTTCAATGTAGACTTATTCTTCAAGTTCCCCATTCAGAAAAGATGATTTTACATCCATATGATATACTTTAACATTTTTGGAGCATGCATAAGCTAAAAGTAAATGGATTGCTTCCATTCTGGCAACTGGAGAAAATGTCTCTTCAAAGTCGATTCCTTCAATCTGTGCATATCCTTTACATACCAATCTAGCTTTGTTTCTTGTAACCTGCCCATCTTCTTTCAATTTATTCCCGAAAACCCATTTTGTGCCGATCACATTCTTATTCTTTGGTCTTGGAACCAATTCCCAAGTGTCATTTTTCTCTATTTGATCAAATTCTTCATCCATGGCCTTATTCCAAAATTCATCCTTGCTGGCTTCTTCAAAACAGTTTGGTTCAATTGTAAATAATAGTGCTAGGTGTCTTTGTTCTGGTGAACGGATTTTTCTTCTAGTCTCAACTCCTGTATCTTTGTTTCCAATAATCTGATCTGAAGGAAGATTCTTCCGTACTCATTTGCTAGGTGTCTTTGGAGATACTTTCTGAACTTGCTCTCTGTTTCTGTCGGATTCTATTCATCTTCATCTTCCTCTTCAACTTCTTTTTCATCTTCTTCTTCAAAAAATTGTTCCATTGATTTGTTTTCTTCTTCCTTTGCTTCTGGTCTACCTATTTCATCAATTGTTACGTTGATACTTTCCACAACTTTGTTCAATCTTATATTGTAACACTTGTATGCTTTTCTTGTACTTGAGTAACCAACAAGTATTCCTTTGTCCACACGAGAGTCAAACTTTCCCATTTTGTGATCTTCTCTTTTGATGTAGCATTTGCTTCCAAAAACTCTGAAGTGCTTCACATTTGCTGGTCTTCCTTTCCATAGCTCGTAGGGAGTTTTATCAGTTTTGTTTCTGAGCATTACTCTGTTTTGAATGTGATTTGTTGTATGCACTGTCTGTGTCCAAAATATATTTGTCAATTTGGAATCCATTAGCATTGTTTGATCCATTTCTTGTACTGTCATGTTCTTTCTTTCAACAACTCCATTCTGTTGAGGTGTCCTAGCAACGAAGAATTTCCCTTTTATTCCATGATTGCTACAATAGTCCATAAATTCCTTTGAAGTGAACTCTTATCCATTATCATATCTCAAACATTTGGTTTTTGAATCCATCTCATTTTCAAACATTTCCTTGTAGATCTTGAAGTTTTCAAAAGCTTCTGACTTGTTCTTGAGAAAGCAAACTGCAATCATTCTTGTATAATCATCAACTAATAACATAAAATATTTTTCACCTTTTAATCCCTTTGTTGTAGTTGGTCCAACTAGATCAATGTGCACAATTTCCAGTGGTTTTGTTGTTGAATATTCCTTTGATTTGAACCTAGTCTTTGTTTGCTTTCCTTGTTGACAATGCTTGCATAAAGTGTTGGTTGGTTTCGTGCTCTGGGGCATTTCTCTGACTGCTTCTCTTTTGCTGACTTTGACAAGGTTATCAAAATGCATGTGACCCATTATTTTATGCTATAGCCAACTTTCATCTTCCTTTCCTAGACAATACTTTTCATTTCCAATTTCACTTAACACATATATGTTGTTTGAAGTTCTTGCAGTTGTACCGACCAATTTCCCTGAATCTTCTTTTCTTATCTCACACTTTTTTGAATAAAAAGTAAGTTTATGAACTTGGTCACACATTTGACTCACACTTAGAAGATGATGTTTCATATCTTCTACCAGTAGAACATTTTGTGCCTTTTTATTCTTGTTCCCAATTCGGATTGTGCCTTCTCCAATGATTTTGGATGAATTATCATTTCTGAAGGAGACTGATCCATTTTTTTCTTTTCGTAATGTAATAAATTTGTCTTTATCACCTGTCATGTGTTTTGAACATCCACTGTCAACATACCAACCGTGTTTCTTCTGCTTAAGTTGTAGAGCGACTATGCATTCTTCATTGTTATACTGATCTTGTTTTCTTATCCATGTCGTTTTCTGAGGTTCTTGTCTGTGACTGTTGTTATTCTATTGAGGTTCTTTAGGAGGGACTGTCATTCTTCAATCCTTGGCCATGTGTCCAAAATTGTTACATTTGTAAAATTCCACTTCAATGCTCAAAGATTCAAACCTATTGTAACTTCTTATTTGTGTGTCACTAGGTCTCATTGAATAATCACTTTGTGTATAAATCTCAAAGTTGTTACTGTTCTTGTTGTTAGCTCTGCAATTCACATCTTTATGTCCAAAATTATTACATGCATAACATAAACCAAAAAATATAGTTTGATACCTGAGAGTTGAAGATCTTCTGAAATGAGGTTCTCTTATGAATCCTTCTTCTTCTTGAGACCTATCTGTCTGTTGTTGATTATGAAATCTGAATCTTCTTGGTGGAGGAGTGTCGTTGTAATCTTCCTTGTATATCTTCCTATCCTCTTTGATTGTTTCTGCATAGCTCTTTAGATTTGTTTCTTGCTCTGTTGTTTTGGAGCTTGATCCATTTTCTGTCTGATTGTATCCAAGTTCGGACTTGTCAAGATGAGATTTTTGACTGCTGATAATGTCATCAAAAACTTTTGAGCTATTCTGCATATTTTTCTTTTGAATATCCTTTTCTTAGTGTGACAACCTCTGCTTCCAAGTTTCTAATGATCTTGTCCTTTTCTTCTAGTTGTTCTTTGAGTGTTTATTCAATTCTTTTATCTTCTTCTATTTGAACCTTCAATTTTTTGATCATTTGTTCTAGTTCTCGAGTGTCTTTTTTCTTGTCTAGTTCTGCTTGTAGTTTCTTGTTTTTTTTTTTTTCTCTTCTGATAACTTCTATGACACACATTAATTCTTCTCGATAGTCAAATTCTGCCTCTTCAATTTCTTCTTCGACTTCTTCACAGTCTTCTTCGGCTTTTTCATATTCTTCTTCAAAGTCTTCTTTGTCAGAGTCTTTTACTGCCATGAATAGAACTGTACCTGTTTCATTGTCACTGACTTCATCTTCATTTGATGATGAGATGTCTTCTTTGGTGTATAAGATTTTATTGAAAACTTTCTTTGTAGTTATTTTGCCTTTATATGTGTGTTTTCCTTTTGAGTAACTTTCATCATTTCTCTTTTTCTTATGAGGACATTTGTTAGAAAAATGACCAATACCATCACAATTAAAACAAATTAAAGGGAGCTTACCTCTATACCTACCATTGGTTCCCTTGTTTAGTCTTTTGACGAAGTTGGCCACTTTTTCATCATCTTCTGAGACGTCACTGCTGTTGCTATATTCTTCTTGTTCCTTTTTATTTTTCTTTGATCTTTTGGATGCCTGGAAGGCTACTTCTTTTACATCTGGATTTTCCTGCTCAGTTCTCATTTCATATACTGTGAAGATTCCATGCAGTTCGTCCATGCTTATTGAGTCCAGATCCGATCTTTCTTTTAGTGCTGATATCTTAGGGTTGAATCTCATAGGAAGAGATCTTAGTATCTTTTGAACAATTAGAGATTCTTCAATTTCTTCTCCCAATCCTATGATTGCATTCACTGTTTCATCGACTCGTAAGAAGTAGGCTGTGATATCTTCATCTTCATCTTCCTTCATTTTTAGTTGTTCGAACTGACCTCTGTAAGTCTGAAGCTTTGCTTCTTTGACTTTTGTATCTCCTTCATAAATATTTTGAAGCTTGTCCCAAATCTCTTTAGCGGATTTACAGTGTGAAACTTTGGTGAATACCGTATCACTGAGACCATTCAAAGGTGCATTTGTGGCTTTGGAATTATTCTCACCGAGTTTTACTGCTTTGTCATTTGTTGGTGGAACTGTTGGTGCTGTGTATCCATCTACAATTGATTGTCAAACTTAAAATCCCCGTGTCTGTATATATGTCATCATCCTTATGCTCCAAAAAACATACTTATGTCTATCAAACTGTGGTATTCCATTTTTATATGAGTTGGTACTCTTCATGATCTACCTTTCAGTGGTTAAACTAATTTCTGAAGGAACCTGCTCTGATACCAATTGTTGGATTACTGAGAGGGGGGGTTGAATCAGTAATAGAGAAATTTAATCATTTTTAACCATATAATCCAAGTGTTATATCAATGAATCATTATCATCCAATAATTGTAGAGTAAATAAGCAATGAAAAAATGAACACACATACACATACATAGTACACCAGTGTTTTACGTGGAAACCCAAATCGGGAGAAAACCACAAAATGTTTTTTCTTATATGTCTTGAAGAATTATATTCATTGGAAGCACCAACTTCCTTTGTTTTCCAACTACAACTGGAAGGAGGCTCCAACCCCCTAGTTTCTCAGGCTACAACATGAGGGAATCTCTAACTCCCCAATTCTATTGCTACAACCAGAAGGAGGCTACAACCCCCTATGTTCTTCGGCTACAACCGGAAGGTCGCTACAACCACCCGTCCTTGCTCCGTCCTATCACCCTGAAGTAGAAGTAGAATAATGGAACCACTGTCAACCTGTCACTGTGAGATATACTGCTGTAAACTCGTACCGATAAATCTGAACCATGCATCAACCTGTACCTCAACCTATAATCAATTTGTACCATAAACAAGTGCATCAACCACGCATCAAACCGTACCAAATAACCTATAATCAACTTGTACCATAAAAAAGTGCATCCAACCATGTACCAAGTATGTACCAATCGTGTGTCAACTACTCATCAACTACTTGTCTCAACGATGTACCTCAACCAAAAGCCCTCATCAATTTCATCATCCAAATCTGATTTGTAGCTTTGTAATAGACCTGGTGTATATGATCACGTTCCTTCAAACCTTCCTTAACTTCAACAACAATAGACTAGCATTTTCATCAAACTTTTTTTTAGTCTCACATGCCTAGTTTTGGATTAGTCAACAACCCTAACCTGAAGTAATCATAAATTTGTACCTGTAATGTATAAAGATCTAAAATTGATATACAGTGGTCTTCAATGTGTTTTATGCAATTCCTCCAGGTGTCACTACTTGAAACCTCTCAGAAAAGGAGTTATAGCAAAAATGACATACCTTGTTGAATTCTGGCTTATTCTAGTGAGGGACCTTGTAGAGCATGCCCCGCACGAAATATTTGTTGAATTGATTTGAAACTATTACAAAGAATACTACAGAGTGTACCCTAAACAACACATTTGGTTTCACTGAATTTGGATATGTTATGAAGAAGTTATGACGTTTTCACCCGAAACACCTGTTTTTGACTAGTTTCAGGACTAGCCACAAACCCTATTTTCCACGGAGTGTAAGTCCAAAAATACAATGACCCACAAGCTGAATTTTTTACCACAGATATTTGGATATATTTTCTCAATTTCATACCAATTTCACGATCTGAATCATTATATAAAAAACGTTATAGCGAAAATGGTGAGATGACCTGTAAATAACATACCTTAGAAATCACCATCAAAAGAATTTATTCTTCCTTGCATTTCGGCCTTCTTTTCTTCCCCTTCCCTCAGAATTTCAGCTTAGATATCTTTGTTTACCTTAGACACCTATAGATATTCAATATTCTCAAGTGTGATTAAAATGAGAGAGCCTTGCCTCTTATTTATACTTTCCAAGTAGCTTCCTTAAAAACATTTTCTAGGTCACTTGGTCCCACTTTCCTTATTTTAGGGTTAACACATTTCTAATTTCTCCATTAAATTTATTATTGAAATAATTTATTTTGTATTCAATTTGAATTATAATACACTCATTACTTCACTTTATTAATTACATTTTAAAATATCTTAAACCACTTTGACTACTTTGACCTTTTGGGGCTTTTAGATGACATATGAGGGTCCTCCAACTTTGTAAGGCCATAACTCTAAAACCGTGAGGAGTTATGTGACGTTCCACATACCACCAGAAATGGAATGACATGTATTATCCATATAGAATAGTATTATCTAAAAATATATCATAACTCATACCGTTATCCATCAAACAAACTTGGGTCCATTACCCAAACCTGGGGTCTCCAACTTCTCATGGCCATAACTCTCTAATTGTGAGGAGTTATGTGACGTTCCACATACCACTGGAAATGGAATGAAAATAAATATCCATCTAGGATATTTTACCTAACAAATTCATTGTCCTTCATCTCATTATTCCATAATTAATAATGGGTTCTCTTACTCCGAAAAGTGTCTTCCCGTGAGGGCTTTCACCATAAGGGGACCACTTTGGAGTTCATCCATATTTACTTCTTATCAACCATGACAAGACAATAATGAGTCATCTTTACATCAAACAATATTGGATCCATTACCCAAACCTTTGTGTTGCGGGGCTTTCTTCAAGGGTTGACATCAATGACAACTAATCTTAATCAACAAATTTTGCCTTACCACCACCCCTAGTTATTTGGCTAAGGGCCCATGCAATATGGGAGAATCCCAACATGAATCTGCGACAGAAATTGGCAAGGCCTAAGAATCTCCGAAGTTCAGTGAGTGTGGTTGGGGATGGTCAGTGATGGATGACTTGGATCTTAGTTAGATCCACATGTACGCCATGCTGATCAATTATGTAGCCTAGGTAATGGACCCTGTTCATGCCGAAGGAGAATTTTTCCAAGTTGGCATATAGCTTGTGCTGCCGTAGGGTGTGCAGAACCTGTTGAATATGTTGTAAGTGTTCAACCCAAGTCTTGTTGTAAATGAGAGTGTCATCCAGATACACCACTACAACAATATTGGTGAATGGTCGCAGGATATCATCCATCATCCTCATGAAAGTGGATGGAGCATTTCTCAAACCAAAGGGCATGACCAACTATTCAAAAATGCCTTCCTTTGACTTGAAGATGATTTTCCATACATCTATCTGTTCTATCAGAACTTGCTGGTAGCTAGACTTCAGATCAATAATACTGAAGTATTTTTCCCCTGTGAGTTGTTCAAGGAGGTCGTCGATTCGGGGAATCGAGTACCAGTTTCTGACTATGATTTTATTCAGAGCCCGGTAATCAATGTAGAATTGCCAGGTTCCATCTTTCTTTTGTACCAGCACGATTGGGCTCCCGCAAGGTGATGAGCTGGGATGGATGTGCCCCTTGTGGAGTAGTTCTTGGATCTGTCACTGGATCTCCTCCTTAGGGGAAGTGCAACATCTATTGGACCCAATGGTTGGAATCCCAACCCCACCTGAAAGGGACTGTGGCCGGTTGAGCTATGTAGGGCTCAGTTGTAGCTATGTTGGACATAGGGAAGGCTCTCATCCCATGTGCGAGGGTGCTTTGAATTATACATTCGAAGTATATTCACAATCATTTGATTGACAACCTCGGTTTGACCATCTGTCTGGGGGTGGAACACCGTGGATTTGGCGAGCTTGGTGTCCAGGAGGGACCAGAGGCTCGACTAGAATGTGTTGATAAATCGACTGTCCCTATATGAGACAATGGTTTGTGAGATTCCAAAATGTACACAGACTCGTTCAAAGAAGAGCTTGGCAGTGGCCTCTGCTGTGATGTTCTTCTTGCAGGCAACTAGAATCGCCATCTTAGAAAAGTGATCAACAACCACAAAAACATAGTCATTTCCCTGCTTGGTGGACGATAGGCCCGACATGTAGTCCATTGAGATGGATTCCCATGTCCTGTCAGGAGTATGAAGAGGGGTGTATAGGCCTTGTTTCTTAGTGGTCGGTTTGGAAATAGTGCACGCAGTGCATGACCTGATATACTTGCTGACCTCCTGTCAAAGTTTCGGCTGGTAGAAATGTTTATGTAGCATCACCACTGTATTTTCGACGTCGAAGTGTCCTGCCACCCGACTGTAGTGGGATTCCCAGATCATCTTCACTCGCTCGCGTGATGAAACACATATATGGCCCAGATGACATGACAACCCATCTTGAAGATTGAAATTATCGACAACTGCGTTTGCACCCAACATTTGGTAGGTGGTGGCAAAGTCTGGGTCTGTCTCATAGAGTTGGGGCCATCTAGAGGTCTCATGGCCGCAGGAGTCTAGCACCGTGGTGAGTGTCACGACTGACGATTTGCTGAGGCAATCGACAATGCGATTGGTGCTTCCTATTTTATACTTGATGTTGAGGTGGAATTGCTGCAAGTATGTGGACCACTTTTGATGGTGATCATTCTACAATTTTCCTTGTGTCTGCATGAATTGCAGTGGCTTATGATCAATGTGGATGACTGTCCCCTTCCCAAGATTGTAATGTCTCCACTGGCGGAAGGCTTGCACAATGGAGTTTGTTTCTTTGTCACATGTAGGGTACTTATGGACAACATCTGATAGTGTCTCACTATGATAGGCCACGGGGTGGCCGTGCTAATATAGAATGACGTCCACCGCATAGTCTGAAGCATCTGTCTCGATCTCAAAGGGCATCTGTAGGTCTGGTAATGAAAGTATCGAGACTTAGCACAAGCGCTGCTTCAAATCTTCGAATGCTTGTTGTTTGGATCGACCCCACGCAAATTTCGCCTTACCACCACCCCTGGTTATTTGGATAAGGGCCCATGCAATATGGGAGAATCCCAGCACGAACCTGCGGTAGAAATTGGCAAGGACTAAGAAGCCTCGAAGCTCAGTGAGTGTGGTTGGGGCTGGCCATTCATGGATGACTTGGATCTTGACTGTATCCATATGTACGCCATGATGATCAATTATGTAGCCTAGGTAATGGACCCTGTCCATGTCGAAGGAGAATTTTTCCAAGTTGACATATAGCTTGTGCTGCCGCAGGGTGTGCAGAACCTGTTGAATATGCTGCAAGTGTTCGACCCTAGTCTTGTTGTAAATGAGAATGTCATCTAGATACACCACTACAAAAGTATTGGTCAATGGTTGTAGGATATCTTCCATCATCCTCATGAAAGTGGTTGGAGCATTTGTCAAACCAAAGGGCATGACCAACCATTCAAAAAGGCCTTCCTTTGGCTTGAAGGCTGTTTTCCATACATTTGTCTGGTCTATCGGGATCTGGTGGTAGCCAGACTTCAGATCAATCTTACTTAAGTATTTTTCCCCCGTGAGTTGATCAAGGAGGTCGTCGATTCGGGGAATCGGGTACCGGTTTCTGACTTTGATTTTATTCAGAGCCCGGTAATCAATGCAGAGTCGCCAGGTTCCATATTTCTTCTGCACCAACACGATTGGGCTCCCGGAAGGTGATGAGATGTGACGGATGTGCCCCTTATGGAGCAGTTCTTGAATCTGTCGCTTGATCTCCTCATTCTATAATAGAGAGAGGTGATAGACCGGCCCATTGGGTAGCGGTGCACTGGGGGTCAGATCAATGGGGTGCTTGACCTGACAGTGCAGAGGTACCCCCGTAGGTGAGGAGAAGATATATGAGTATTCTTCCACGACCTTATCTACTTTCTTCTGCTGTGTGGAGAGGTCGGCCATAGAGACCCTGGATGTGGCTGTGATCTTTCGCTTATTCTGAGAGTGAATCACGAAGAAGACAAACTTCCCTATATGAGATATGACCTTCCTACATTTCTCATTAGAGATCAAGGAAATAACACTAGGTGGGATTGCCTCGGGTATCCTGTACAGTTTCTTGTTCAAATTAAAAATAACACTACGAGGCCTAGACTCATATACAACATGACGTTTCCATAAATAAGGTTGGCCAAAAATAACATCACAAACTTTGAGAGGAGAAACATCATACAATACCTCATCTTTGAAGGGCGTGATGTCGTACGACAGTCGACACTGTTGGATGACACAGAGATCGCTTCCTTGGAGGAGCCATCCAATGGTGTAGGGTTGTGGGTGCGGTATTGTCAGCAGGGCCAACTGCTTGACGACCTCTGCTGAGATTAGGTTCTTTTGGCTACTTCTATCCACGATGAAGTGTAGTGGGGTGCCTTTTACCCACATCTGTGAATGGAAGAGGCATTCTCCTTCTTCTGGCTTGTCTGGTTCACTAGGATGGAGCTTGATGGTAGCATCGGTGGCACTGGGTTCTACCTCAACAATCTGTCTTCCCATTTCTCGTTTTGGCTCAGAGTCTGAACCCGCATCTGATTCATAGGCTTTCACTTCAGCCACCAACGACTGCTTTGAGCGACAATCAACAGTGTTATGCCAAGGGCTCTTATGGAAGTCACACCACTTCCCAGTATCTTTCTTTGTCTTTCTGGTGTCCTTCTTTACTTGCAGCTTGGACTGGTTGTCTTGATATTGTTAATATTTTCTCTATCCTTTGTTCTGTGGGCTGGGACCACCCTTTCCTAGCTTTTGTTGTGAGGGGTTCCCAGGCCCAAATTGTCACATCTTTTGTTTGAGATTTTTCTTGATTTTGACAGCATATCGGTAGGCCGCGCCCAAGGATGAGATGTCCAAAAATTCTATTTCAGTTTGGATGTATCTATGCAGAGCGACGTGATACTTGAGCACCAGATGTCTCTCTAAATATTTGATACCCATATTGGTGCGCAAGGTATGAAAGATATTTGTGAAATATGGCACTGCTTGGTCTCTTTCTTTCCGAAGTGTGGTCCATTTGGTATACAAGTTGTCATAACTTTCGACATGGTAGTATTGTTCTTTAATAGCATCCCTGAAGGAATCCCAGGTGGTCGTGATTGTAAATAATGAGGGTTCCTCTGTTTCTTTTTTCTCACAGAAAGTTTCCCACCAATCTTTGACACGGGGAATGGATTTGAGGAGCGCAAAAGTAATGTTTTCTCTATTCGAAAAGTTATGGACAAAAAATACCCTTCTAGTAGATTCAACCACTTGTCTCCAACATCTGCGTCTATCTGACCTTCAAATATAGGAATATCGAAGTTTATTTGTAGCTTGAAGGGGGTGGCGCCTCCGCTTGAAGAAGATGTGTCGCTTGTTGGTAGTCGCCTAAGGATTTGCACGAAACTGTCCATCATCTCGTTCCTTTGTTGCGTGAGGGATTCCTCAATCAACAGTTTGAAAGGATCTCTTGTCCTGTCATCTTTCTTTTCTCCTGCCATGAGAGGCCACTTGGGTGTGCGAGAGCTTTTGTTCTCAAGAGAAATAAGCTCGAAACCCAACTCTGTGTACTCTGACCTCGTTGGGGACATGCATTAAGACGACAAGGAGCAGACCACTCTGATACCACTGATCCAGATTTTATGAGCATAATGAAATGACTACAGATTATTAATAGGTGCTTAACAAAAAATAATAGAGATACAATAAAACTGGTTTTCTATTCAATAAGGAAATAAGCTGAAATTGTAAAATGCAGTGGAAACAAGCTTGCTGGAATGGTGGCGGCTTATCTCTGAGAAGAGATGTGACGGTTACGCTCATTTGCAAGAAGATGATTACAATGAGGCTCTGAAGGCCTTTTTACAATAAACAATAATTCCAAAAACCATAGACATCCAAAAACCTAATCCTAGGAGATGAAGCGCCAAAAGTCATGTGGGCCCCGTTTGGGTAAGTTAGAACATCAACTTTCTGGGGTCATAACTTTTGCATATGATCTTCGTTTTAAGCGTGTGATAGCCTGTTCGAAAGGTATCGTCGAGGAAATTCATTTTGAGGGATAAATCATGCTTTTGAATATAGATGAGAATCATGATCCCGAAAAACCTTCATTTAGGCCCTCAAAATGGCCCCGAAAGTTAAAACTGTTAAAATTAGTAAATTGTCAAAATTGTCAGAAAATTGTTTTGAGCAAGTTGGAAAAGGTGGGTGGCCACCAATATCCTCTTGGATCAATACTCCCTCCTTAGGAATAAATGGTCTCCATTGCATTGAGTTCCCCCATAAGATGAGGAAATTTCTGTTGAATTTGGCCCCGAGTGAGCCACTTGCCTTGGTGCAGGAGCTGCCCTGCTTTGATGACTCGATAAAGCTGGATCCTTTATTGTCGAGTGCCCTTGATCTGTGTGTCCACGATATAATCATTGGATGCCTATTGTATGCAGTCGGGGTTGAGATATATTGGTGTCAGATACTCTCTTACGTCTGAGGTATCCAATAATGGTAGGAAATAAGGGCGAAGGGTCAGACACAGTTGTCATATCTAATGCACCCACACACACACATGCAAAGAATATAACACATACCGAACATTCTCCCACTTCTTGTTTTATTTGCATCCAGGGGTCCAGGGGATTATATAGTCAACAATCCAGTGCATCAATGCCCATTGTTACTCTACACCAGGAGAACTTTTCTGTGCTCACAGACTTTGTCAATGAATCTGCAACATTCTTCAAAGTGTCAACCTTTTCCAACAACACCTTCTTTTCCTTTATGATGTCTCTCACAAAGTGATACTGAACATCAATATGATTTGTCTTCGAATGATAAGCTGGGTTCTTTGCTAGGAATATTTCACTCTGACTGTCACAATCTAATCTCACTGCTTTTTGTACCAACCCAATACCTGAACACAATCTTTGTAACCATACTGCTTCTTTGCTTTCATGAGTGGCTGCCATGTATTCAACTTTTGTAGTTGAGAGTGCCACTACAACCTGTCTTTTTTTCATCCAACTGATTTCTCCTCCAAATAGGTTAAACACATACCCACTTGTAGATCTTCTGTGATCTAGATCTCCAACCCAGTCTGCATCAACAAAGCCATGTATGTCCAACACTCTGTCCAATCCTGGTCTTCCTTGGTAGCACAATCCATAACTAATAGTGCCACGAAGATACTTGAAGACCCTCGTTACTGTTGTCCAATGCTCCTTTCCTGGTTTTGACATATACCTGCTCAAAACTCCCACTGCATGTGCAATGTACGGTCTAGTACATACCATTGCATACATCAAACTGCCAACTGCACTGGCATACGGAACATGGGACATGTCCTCTTCTTCTTTCTATGTCTTGGGACACTGATCTGCAGATAACTTTACACCTATAGGAATAGGAACCTTGAACGATTTACTTCCATGCATATTAAACCTCTGCAATATCATCTCAACATATTTTCTCTGATTCAACCAGAGTTTCCTGTTTGCACGATCTCTTTTAATCTCCATTCCCAGAATGAAGTTAGCA
>ML781202.1:165605-196037 GCA_009831015.1 Picea engelmannii | reverse complement strand
TTCCTACCAACAACATGTCATCAACATACAACACTACATAAATGAAGTGATTACCAACCTGCTTGGAATATACACAGTGATCAACCCTGCTTCTTACAAATCCCAATCCAAGGATGTATGTGTCAAACTTTTGGTACCACATCATAGGTGATTGCTTCAGACTATATAGTGACTTCTTTAGCGTACATACCAGCTCTTTCTTTCCCTTCACTACAAAGCCTTCTGGCTGCTTCATGTAGATTTCTTCTTCCAGATCCCCATGTAGGAATGCTGTCTTCACATCCATCTGTTTCACTTCAAGATCAAAAGCAACATCAATAGGAAAAAGAAATCTAATATAAGTTAACTTAGCAACATGATAAAAAATCTCACCAAAGTCAATTCCCTCTACCCGGGAATAACCTTTTGCTACTAACTGAGATTTGTATTTCTCCACTTTTTCTTCTGCATTAAACTTCTTCTTAAACAACCATTTGCTACCAACAGATTTTCTTCCAGCTGGCAACTCAACTATATCCCATACCTCATTCTTATCCAAGGAATCCATTTCTTCAACCATGGCCTTCTTCCATAGTTTACTATCCTCTGAATTCACTACTTCCCTGACAGTTTTGGGATCATCATCAGTAATAGATAAAACAAAATTGGAATGAAAATCAGGTGGACTATACCTTACTAGTTTCCTTTTATCTCTCACTGATCTCCTCAATACTGGGGTATGAGGTTCTTCTTCTTCTGCTTCCTCTTCTTCAGATGATTCAGATTTTGCATCATCCAACTCAAGCTCTATTTTCTCAGGTTCGTCTTGCATTGGTAGGAATTCTTGTTTGGACACATCTCTTACCTCTCTGAAAACAACATCTCGATTGTAAACAATCTTCTTGGTTTCTGGGTTCCAAAGCTTATAACCTTTCACACCATCTTTATAACCAATAAAGATACACTTTTCAACCTTTTTATCCAGCTTACTCCTATTTTCCTTTGGAACATGTACATAAGCATCACAACCAAACACTCTAAGATGTTGAAGAGAGGGTTTCTTTCCAGACCATACCTCATGTGGAGTTTTATCATCCAACGCTGATGAAGGCGATCGATTGACTAGGTAACATGTTGTACCCACTGCCTCTGCCCAAAATTCTTGTCCTAACTTGGCACCGCTGAGCATGCTCCTTGATTTTTCCATCAATGTCATGTTCATCCTTTCTGCAACTCCATTCTCCTAAGGAGTGTATGGAGTAGTCTTCTTCCTTTCTATACCACACTTCGTACATAATTCTTCGAATTCATTTCCGCAAAACTCTCCATCATTATCTGTTCTCAATACCTTTATTTTCTTCTCTGTCTGATTTTCTACGAGAGACTTAAACTCTTTAAATTTATCAAATACCTCAGATTTATTTTTAAGAAAATAAATCCATGTGTTCCTTGAAAAATCATCTATGAATGAAACATAATACACAGATTTACCTAGGGATGGAACATGAACAGGTCCAAACACATCACTGTGTATCAACTCTAAGATCCCCTTTGCTCTTGTAGCACCAGATGGGAATCTTACTCGATTTTGTTTACCATATATGAAATGTTCACAGAAATCAAAATCCAGAGTGCAATTAGACATGCCTTCAACCATACCTTTACTGTGTAGTGTTCGAAGGCCCTTTTTTTCAATATGTCCCAGTCTTTGATGCCACAGCATGGTCTTCTTTCCAGGGACAATATTGGTCTTGTCTTCTTTATTTCTCTATTCAGGGACAACAAAATTGTTACACCCATTAATATAAGTGCTTCCCAGCAACTTGTACAAAGTTCCACACCGAATTCCCCTCATCAACACCATTGCTCCTTGTACCATCTTGCAAGTGTTCTTTCCAAATACAGTATCCACTCCTGCATCATCCATCTTGCTTACATATAATAAACTCCTGGCTAGTTTTGGAATGTGCAGAACCCCAGGGAGAGTTCTAATCCTTCCATCTTTTAGCAGCAACTTAACCCTTCCATGTCCCAATATTTTTGTTGTCGAGTTATCTCCTAGGAATACATCACCACCATCGTATTTTTCATATTCATAGAGGCACTCCTTGTGAGGAGTCATATGGTATGATGCACCATAGTCGATCAACCATACATCATGGTCTTCATTTGTACTTGTAGATGCCAGGTAAACATCACCTCCTTCTTCAGTGGAGGTTTTCGCCTCTGTGGAAGAGGTACTATCAGATCCCTTTGGTTTATCAACCTTATTAGACTTGCAATATTTCTTATAATGCCCTGTTTTACCACACTTCCAACATTTCCTCAAATATTTTCCTAGAGACTTAGATCTACCTGTAGATTTAGATCCCCCCCCGAAGGTTTACCAGGATTCCTGTCTTGGGTACGACCTCTTACAAATAAAGCATTTGTGCTATGACTATCCATGCTTTTCCGCCTCATCTCTTTAGATAACAAGGATGAAACTACATCCTCATACTTCAATATAGATTGGGTGGTACTACCAATTGCTTTAACCAAATTATCCCAAGAGTTTGGAAAATAACATAACAAAGTAATACACTTATCTTCTTCTGCAATCATAATATTAACAGAGACAAGTTGACTTACCAGAGTATTAAAGGCATTTAGATGTTTTGTCACAGAATCTCCATCTTCCATCCTAAGATGATACAACTTCTTCCGAAGAAACAACTTGTTTACCAGGGACTTTGAATGATACAAAGTCCCCAACTTATCCCATAGTTCCTTGGTTGTAGATTCTCCCGATATATTCAACAAAACCGAATATTCTAGGTAGAGTCGAATAGCACTCCTTTCTCTTCTGTCCAACTTCTCCCAATCTTCCTTCGACATACCAATAGCTGGTGTACTAGTAGTTTGTGTACTAGTAGGTTGTGTACTAGTACCCTGTGTGCTAGTAGTACCAATAGGCTGTGTACCAGGATCCACAACGATCCATTGTTCTTTTTCTACAAGAAGGTCCTCCATCTTGAGCTTCCATAGCTCAAAGTTTTTATCGTTGAAATTCTCTATCTCGATTCTAGATGATCTCGCCATTCCTCTTTCTATACTCGAATCTCCACTGCAAAAGCTCCCACTAAACCCAGGTTTATCACAGACCCAAGATAACCTTGATCTATCAAGACCAAGCCAAACCCTCAACAACAAAGGAGTCCCTCTGAAGCCAAAAATGAGCTATGATACCACATGTAATTTTTAAACTTGTGAAGTAAAGAAATGCATATAGATTCTTAAGCAAAACAAAATTTAATCAATGGCTCATACACAAAGTACACAGAGATTTTATACCGGAAACCCTCAACCGGGAAAAACTTTCTTATATTCATTATATCAAATTTCACCATTCACCATACAATATATATACAATGTTTTTATTTATTCCATAGATACCAAAACCCTAATCCCTTAATCCAGGATTAAATTAACAAACTGCTAAAAATAGCAAAAACCACCCAAAAAATAAATTTGGGGCGTTGCGCGTAACCAGGGGGGGCATACCTGCCTCCCTGGGACCCCCCTAGGAAATCACTCGGTGCACACGAAATAGGTATCACTACTAGAGGGATCGTCGGACACAGTTGTCATATCTAACGCACCCACACACACACATGCAAAGAATATAACACATACCCAACAAATGGTGGCGGCATATATTTGAGAAGAGATGTGACGGTTGCGCTCATTCATAAGAAGATGATTACAATGAGGATTTGAAGGCCTTTTTATAATTAAAAAAAATTCCAAAAACCCTAGACATCCAAAAACCTAACCCTAGGAGATGAAGCGCCAAAGGTCATGTGGGCCCCATTTGGGTAAGTTAGTACATCAACTTCTCGGGGTCGTAACTTTTGCATACGATCTTCGTCTTAGGCGTGTGATAGCCCATTGGAAAGGTATCATCGAGGAGATTCATTTTGGGGGATCAATAATTCCTTCGACTATCATTGAGAAGCTATATCTTTAAAAATATTCATTTAGGCCCTCAAAATGGCCCCGGAAGTAAAAACTGCTAAAAAAAGTAAATTGCAAAAATTGCCAGAAAACTATTTTTATCCAGTTGGAAAAGGAGAGTGGCCACCCATATCCACCCGGATCAATCCTCCCTCCTTAGGAAGCAATGGTCTCCATTGCGTTGAGTTCCCCCATCAGATGAGGAAATTTCTGCTGAATTTGGCCCCGAGTGAGCCACTTGCCTTAGTGCAAGAGCTGCTCTGATTTGATGACTCGATAAAGTTGGATCCTTTGTTGTTGAGTGTCCTTGATCTGTGTGTACACAATCTGATCGCTCGATGCCTGTTGTATGCAGTTGGGGTTGAGCTCTGTTGGTGTCAGCTGCTCTGTTGCATCTGAGGTGTCCAATAATGGTGGGAAATAAGGGCGAAGGAGATCCACGTTGAACACTGGGTGCAGGACAAGGAAAGGAGGAATGTTGAGCTCAAAAGAATTATCTCCCACAACCTTGGAGATGGTGTACGACCCATAAAGGAGTGGGCGAAGCTTCTGATGGGGTCCTGTAAGGTGTTCTCTCTACAAGTGCAACCAAAATTTGTCGCCCACCTGAAACTTATGTGGCACTCGATGTTTATCATGGCGTTGCTTGTACTTGTCATTGGACTTCTGTAGGATATCATGAACTTGTTGGAGGATGTGTTTGATCCTCTCAGTGAACCGGGTGGCTTTGTCAGCTTCAGTTGGAGTATGAGATGATTTGGTCGAGGTGACCGCAAGGGGAAGTGCAACATCTATGGGACCCAATGGTTGGAATCCCAACCCCACCTGAAAGGGGTTGTGTCTGGTTGAGCTATGCAGGGCTCAATTGTAGCTATGTTGGACATAGGGAAGACTCTCATACCATGTGTGAGGGTGCTTTGAATTATACATGTGAAGGATATGCACAATAATTCGATTGACAAACTCGGTTTGGCCATCTGTCTGGGGGTGGAATGCTATGGATTTGGTGAGCTTGGTGTCCAGCAATGACCAGAGGATCGACCAGAATGTGATGAGAAATCGACTGTCCTGATCTGAGACAATGGTTTGTGGGATTCCAAAATGTGCCCAGACTCGTTCAAAGAAGAGCTTGGCAGTGGCCTTTGCTATGATGTTCTTCTTGCAGGCAACCGGAATCGCCATCTTAGAAAAGCGACCAATAACCAAAAAAACAAATTCATTTCCCCGCTTGGTGGATAGGAGGTCTGACATGTAGTCCATTGAGAGGGATTCCCATGGCATGCCAGGAGTAGGAAGAGGGGTGTACAGGCCCTGTTTCTTAGTGGTCGGTTTGGAAATAGCGTAGGTAGTGTAGGACCTGATATACTTGCTAACCTCCTGTCGAAATTTCGACCAGTAGAAATGTTTCTGTAGCATCATCACTATCTTTTCGACGCCGAAGTGTCCTGCCACCCGAATGTAGTGGGATTCCCAGATCAGCTTCCCTTGCTCGCTTGATGGAATACAGATATGGCCCAAATGACAAAACAACCCATCCTAAATTTGGAAATTATCGACAACTGTGTTTGCACCCAACATTTGGTAGGTGGTGGTGAAGTCCGGGTTTGTCTCATAGAGTTGGGGCCATCCAGAGGTCTCATGGCCGCAAAAGTCTAGCACCATGGTGAGTGACACAACCAGCGGTCTGCTGAGGCAATCAACGACACGATTGGTGATTCTCGTTTTATACTTGATGTTGAGGTGGAATTTTTGCAAGTATGTGGACCACTTTTGATGGTGACCATTCTACAATTTTCCTTATGTCTGCATGAACTGTAGTGGCTTATGATCAGTGTGGATGACTGTCTCCTTCCCAAGAATGTAATGTCTCCATTGGCAGTAGGCTTGCACAATGGAGTACATTTCTTTGTCGTAAGTAGGGTACTTACGGACATCTGATAGTGTCTCACTATGATAGTCCATGGGGTGGCCGTGATGAGTGAGAACGACGACCATCGCATATTCTAAAGCATCTGACTCGATCTCAAAGGGTTGTTGCAGGTCTGGTAGTGAAAGTACTGGGGCTGAGCACAAGCGTTGCTTCAAATCGTCAAACGTTTGTTGTTGGGACCAACCCCATGCAAATTCATATACAACATGACATTTCCATAAATAAGGTTGGCCAAAAAGAACATCACAAACTTTGAGAGGATCAACATCACACAATACCTCATCTTTGAAGGGCTTGATGTCATACGACAATCGACACTATTGGCTGATGCAGAGATCGCTTCCTTGGCAGAACCATCCAATGGTGTAGGGTTTTGGGTGCGGTGTTGTCGGCAGGGCCAAACTCTTGAAGACCTCTGCTGAGATGAGGTTCTTTTGGCTTCCGCTATCCATGATGAAGTGCAACGGGGTGACTTTTAACCACATCTATGAATGGAAGAGGCATTCTCCTTCTTCTGGCTCATCTGGTTCACTAGGATGGAGCTTGTTGGTAGCAATGGTGGCATTAGGTTCCACACCAATGATCCATATTCCCATTTCTAGTTATGGCTGAGAGTCTGAACCCACATATGATTCAGAGGCTTTCACTTCGGCCAACAATGACTATTGTGAGCAACAATCAACAATGTTATGCCAAGGGCTCTTATGGAAGTCGCACCACTTCCCGGTATCTTTCTTTGTCTTTTTGGTGTCCTTATTTGCTTGCAGCTTGGACTCGTTGTCTTGATACTGTCCATCTTTTCTCTGTCCTTTGTTCTGTGGGTTGGGGCCACCCTTTCCTGGATTTTGTTGTGAGGGGTTCCCATGCCCAAATTGTCGCATCTTTTGTTTGATCTTCTGCTCGATTTTGATGACATATCGACTGGCCGCGCCCAAGGATGAGATGTCCAAAAATTCCATTTTGTTCTAGATGTATATATGTAGAGCATCATGATACTTGAGCACCATATTTCACAATGAATATTTGATACCCAACTTGGTGCGCAAGGTATGAAAGATATTTGGGAAATTTGGCACTGCTTGGTCTCTTTCTTTCCACAGTGTGGTCCATTTGGTATACAAGTCATCATAACTTCTGACATGGTAGTATTGTTCCTTAATAGCATCCTTGAAGGAATCCCAGGTGGTCGTGACTATAAATAATGAGGTTTCCTCTGTTTCCTTTTACTCACAGAAAGTTTCCCACCAATCTTTGACATGGGGAACAGCTTTGAGGAGCGCAAAAGTAATCTTTTCTCTATTCGAAAAGTTATGGACAAAAAAATACCCTTCTAGTAGATTCAAACACTTGTCTACAACATCTGCATCTATCCGACCTTCAAATATAGGAATATCAAAATTTATTTGTACCTTGAAGGGGGTGGCGCCTCCGCTCAAAGAAGATGCATCGTCTGTTGGTAGTCGTAGAAGGATTTGCGCGAAACTATCCATCATCTTGTTCCTTTGTTGCGTGAGGGATTTCTCAATCAACAATTTTAAATGATATCATGTCCTGTCATCTTTATTTTCTCCTGCCATGAGAGGCCTCTTGGGTGTGCGAGAGCTTTTTTCCTTAAGAGAAACAAGCTTGAGACCCAACTCTTTGTACTCCGACCTCATTGGGGACATGCATTAAGACAACAAGGAGCAAACTGCTCTGATACCACTGATCTAGATTTTATGAGAAGAATGAAATGAATACAGATTATTAATAGGCGCTTAACACAAAATAACAGAGATACAGAAAAATCAGTTTTCTATTCAATAAGGAAATAAGATGACACTGTAAAATGCGGCGGAAACAAGCTTGCTGGAATGGTGGCGGCTTATCTCTGAGAAGAGATGTGACTGTTGCGCTCATTCATAAGAAGATGATTACAATGAGGCTCAAAAGTCATTTTTACAATAAACAAGAATGCCAAAAACCCTAGACATCCAAAACCCTAATCCTAGGAGATGAAGCGCCAAAAGTCATGTGGGCCCCGTTTGGGTAAGTTAGTACATCAACTTCTCGGGGTTGTAACTTTTGCATACGATCTTTGTTTTAGGTGTGTGATAGTCCATTGGAAAGGTATCATCGAGAAGATTCATTCTGGGTCTCAATCATTCCTTTGGCCACCATTGGGAAGCCTGATCCTGAAAAAACTTCATTTAGGCCCTCAAAATAGCCCCGGAAGTTAAAACTACGAAAAATAGTAAATTGCCAAAATTGTCAGAAAATTGTTTTGAGCCAGTTGGAAAAGGCGAGTGGTCACCCATATCCACCCGGATCAATCCTCCCTCCTTAGGAAGCAATGTTCTCCATTGTGTTGAGTTCCCCCATAAGATGAGGAGATTTCTGCTGAATTTGGCCTCGAGTGAGCCACTTGCCTTGGTGCAAGAGTTGCCTTGCTTTGACAACTCGATAAAGTTGGATCCTTTGTTGTCGCGTGTCCTTGATCTGTGTTTCCACAATATGATCATTGGATGCCTATTGTATGTAGTTGGGGTTGAGCTCTGTTGGTGTCAGTTCCTCTGCTGCGTCTGAGGTGTCCAATAATGGTGGGAAATAAGGGCGAAGGAGATCCACGTTGAACACTAGGTGCAGGCCAAGGAAAGGAGGAATGTTGAGCTCAAAAGAATTATATTCCATGGACTTGGTGATGGTGTACGACCCATAAAGCAGCGGGTGAAGCTTCCTATGGGGTCCTGTAAGGCGTTCTTTCTGCAAGTAAAACCAACCTTTGTCGCCCACTTGAAACTTATGTGGCACCCGATGTTTATCATGGCGCTACTTGTATTTGTCATTGGATTTCTGTAGGATATCCTGAACCTGTTGGAGGATGTGTTGGATCCTCTCAATGAATCGGGTGGCTTTTTCAGCTTCAATTCGAGTAGGAGATGAGTCGGTCGAGGTGAACGCAAGGGGAAGTGAAACATATATGGGACCCAATGGTTAGAATCCCAACCCCACCTGAAAGGGGCTATGGCTGGTTGATCTATGCAGGGCTCGGTTGTAGCTATGTTGGACATAGGGAAGGCTCTCATCCCATGTGCGAGGGTGATTTGAATTATACATGCAAAGGATATGCACAATCATTCGATTGACAACCTCGGTTTGGCCATCTGTCTGGGGGTGGAAGGTTGTGGATTTAGTGAGCTTGATGTCCAGCAGTGACCAGAGGATCGACCAGAATGTGTTGAGAAATTGGTTGTCCCTATATGAGACAATGGTTTTTGGGATTCCAAAATTTACCCAAACTCGTTCAAAGAAGAGCTTGGCAGTGGCCTCTGCTATGATGTTCTTCTTGCAGGCAACTAGAATCGCCATCTTAGAAAAGCGATCAACAACCAAGAAAACAATGTCATTTCCCCGCTTGGTGGACGGGAGGACCGACATGTAGTCCATTGAGATGGATTCCTATGG
The DNA here is from genome assembly GCA_009831015.1 of Picea engelmannii. NCBI lineage: Eukaryota > Viridiplantae > Streptophyta > Pinopsida > Pinales > Pinaceae > Picea > Picea engelmannii. The sequence continues at coordinate 186,688 of ML781202.1, read as the reverse complement.
CCTGTCAGGAGTAGGAAGAGGGGTGTACAAGCCCTGTTTCTTAGTGGTTGGTTTGAAAATAGCATAGGTAGTGCATGACCTGATATACTTGTTGACCTCCTGTCAAAGTTTAGGCCAGTGGAAATGTTTCTGTAGCATCGCCATTGTCTTTTCGACACCAAAGTGTCATGCTGCCTAATTATAGTGGGCTTCCCAGATCAGCTTCGCTCGCTTGCTTGATGGAACACAGATATGGCCTAGATGACACAACAACCCATCCTGAAGATGAAAATTATCTACAACTGCGTTTGCACCCAACATTTGGTAGGTGGTGGCGAATTCTGGGTCTGTCTCATAGAGTTAGGGCCATCCAGAGGTCTCATGGCCGCAGGATTCTAGCATCGTGGTGAGTGTCACGACTGGCTGTCTGCTGACGCAATCAACGATGTGATTGGTTCTTCATGTTTTATACTTGATGTTGAGGTGGATTTGCTGCAAGTATGTGGACCACTTTGATGGCGATCATTCTGCAATTTTCCTTGTGTCTGCATGAACTGCAATGGCTTATGATCAGTGTGGATGATTGTCTCCTTCGCAAAAATGTAATGTCTCCACTGGCGGTTGGCTTGCACAATGGAGTACATTTCTTTGTTGTAAGTAGGGTATTTACGGACATCACCTGATAGTGTCTCACTATGATAGGCCACGCGGTGGCCGTGCTGAGTTAGAACGACGCCCACCGCATATTCTGAAGCATCTGTCTCGATCTCAAAGGGTTGTTGTTGGTCTGGTAGTGAAAGTACTGGGGCTGAGCATAAGCGTTTCTTCAAATCGTCGAACGCTTGTTGTTGAGACCGGCCCCACACAAATTTATCCTTACCACCACCCCTGGTTATTTGGATAAGGTCCCATGCAATATGGGAGAATCCCAACATGAACCTGCGGTAGAAATTGGCAAGGCCTAAGGAGATTTGAAGCTCAGTGAGTGTGGTTGGGGCTGGCCAGTCATGGATGACTTGGATCTTGGATGGATCCACATGTACGCCATGCTGATCAATTATATAGCTCAGGTAATGGACCCTGTCCATGCCGAAGGAGCATTTTTCCAAGTTGGCATATAGCTTGTGTTGTCACAGGGTTTGTAGAACCTGCTGAATATGCTGCAAGTGTTCGACCCAAGTCTTGCTTTAAATGAGAATGTTATCTAGATACACCACTACAAAAGTATTGGTGAATGGTCATTGGATATCGTCCACCATCCTCATGAAAGTGGCTGGAGCATTTGTCAAACCAAAGGGCATGACCAACCATTCAAAAAGGTCTTCCTTTGACTTGAAGGCAGTTTTCTATACATCTGTTTGTTCTATCAAGACCTGGTGTGTTACAGGTGAATCCTCCTACGGACAAGCAAATTCCCTCTTGGTATATAGACCCCTAAAACCAAAACAGAAAGGGTGCTATAATTGGTCACTGACATCCTTTTAGATCTAATTAAGCTAATGAATGAAGAGGAAGAAGACAAATGTACCTTTTTAAATGATGTTTGTCCTCGCAAAGTCCATTTTGAGCTTCAATACCAATCTCCTCGATAGGTCTTGTAGAACAAACAAAGATACAACAAGCTTCCTATTCTACTGAGATTAGCTCAAATACAGATCTATCTATTGAAGACAAGTTCATGTGGAACAAACATAAATTTGAAAGAAACATGCCAAGCATGAATTTATATTAATGAGAACAAAGTGTTGCTTACAACCATGGATATAGTGCAACATCTTCAACAAGCTCCCTTTGTCCAGACCCTTGCTCAAATAATCCACATAGAATGTTGATGCTTAACTATTCATCTCCCTCATGAGATCATAAGTTTGATGCCTCTAAACTGCCCTCCTTTTCACCATGAGGAGGCCTCCTTATATAACCTTGGAGAGGCCCAACCACTTGAGATATCTTTGGGATAATTTGAGGATTCTTCTCCTTTAGTTTTGGATCTTCCCTAAGATCATGCCTTGACCTTCTATTCGAATCCAACCACCTTCAGAAGTTGAGGGGATTCTTCCCTGATTTGTCTCAACAAACCAAAATTCACTCAGAAAGGGTAGCGCTCCCCCAAAATGGGGCACATAGCGTTGTAACACTCCCCCAAAGAAGCCCAGGGAGCGTTAACACTCCCTGACAGTGCATAGGGGAGCATTGCCTTCCAAATTTGATATTTGAGTGGTTTTTTTCAGTGGAAAAAGGTTTGTACTCTATGTTAAATGACTTCTCTTCTTCAAAACTAATATTTGAGGTGTCTTAAGTGTCCTTATGATGTCATTAGAGAGACGACATAGGAAAGATAACACTATGATGTTTGTGACACTTGTGGTCAAGATGAGACACTTGCGGACAAGATGCGACACTTACAACACTTGTGACACTATTGAAGTGAGTAATTTTGATGTGTAACATGGTGGTAGTTAGACTTCAGATCAATATTACTGAAGTATTTCCCCCCTGTGAGTTGATCAAGGAGGTCGTCGATTCAGGGAATCGGGTACCGGTTCCTGATTGTGATTTTATTCAGAGCCCGGTACCAATGCAGAGTCGTGAGGTTCCATATTTCTTCTATACCAGCATGATTGGGCTCTCGCAAGGTGGTGAGCTGGGACGGATGTGCCCCTTGTGGAGCAGTTCTTGGATCTGTCGCTTGATCTCCTCATTCTCTAAGAGAGAGCAACAATTGACTGTCCCATTGGGAAGCAGTGCGCCATGGGTCAGATCGATGGGGTACTTGACCTGGAAGTGCAGAGGTACCCCGGTAGGTGAGGAGAAGATATCTGAATATTCTTCCACGACCTTATATACTTGCTGCTGTTGTGTGGAGAGGTCAGCCGTAGAGACCTTGGATGTGGCTATTATCTTTCGCTTATTCTGAAAGAGAATCAAGAAGAAGACAAACTTCCCTGTTGAGAGATGACCTTCCTGCATTGCTTGGTAGAGATCAAGGAAATAGCACTAGGTGGGACTGGCTCAGGTATCCTGTACAATTTCCCGTTCAAAGTAATAATAACATTACAAGGCCTAGACTCATATACAACATGACGTTTCCATAAATAAGGTTGTCCCAAAAGAAAATCACAAACTTCCAGAGGAGAAACATCACACAATACCTTATCTTTGAAGGGCTTGATGTTGTACGACAGTCGACACTGTTAGCTGACGCGAAGATCGCTTCCTTGGCGGAGCCATCCAATGGTGTAGGTTTGTGGGTGCGATGTTTTCAGTAGGGCCAACCGCTTGATGAACTCTACTGAGATGAGGTTCTTCTGGCTACCACTATCCACGATGAAGTGCAGTGGGGTGCCTTTTAACCACATCTATGAATGGAAGAGGCGTTCTCCTTCTTCTGGCTCGTCTGGTTCACCATGCTGGAGCTTGGTGGTAGAAACGGTGGCACTGGGTTCCGCGTCAATGATCCGTCTTCCCCTTTCTAGTTGTGGCTCAGATTTTTAACCTTCATCTGATTCAGAGGCTTTCACTTTGGCCACTAGCGACTGCTTTGAGCGATAGTCAACAGTGTTATGCCAAGGGATCTTATGGAAGTCGCACCACTTCCCGATATATTTCTTTGTTTTTCTGGTGTCCTTTTTTGCTTGCGACTTGGACTGGTTGTATTGATACTGTCCATCTTTTATCTACCCTTTGTTTTGTGGGTTGGGGTTGCCATTTCTTATCTTTTGTTGTGAGGGGTTCCGAGGCCCAAATTTCCACATCTTTTGTTTGCGCTTCTGCTCGATTTTGATGGCATATCGGTAGGCCGCGACCAAGGATGAGATGTCCAAAAATTCCATTTTGGTCTGGATGTATCTATGCAGAGTGCCGCGATACTTGAGCACCATATATCGCTCTAAATATTTGATATCCAGCTTGGTGCGCAAGGTATGAAAGATATTCGTGAAATATGGCACTGCTTGGTCTCTTTCTTGCTGCAGTGTAGTCCGTTTGGTATACAAGTCGTCATAACTTGCGATCGGGTAGTATTGTTCCTTAATAGCATCCCTAAAGGAATCCCAGGTGGCTGTGACTGTAAATAATGAGGGTTCCTATGTTTCTTTTTTCTCATAGAAAGTTTCCCACCAATATTTGACATGGGGAACGACTTTGAGGAGTGAAAAAATAATCTTTTCTCTATTTGAAAAGTTATGGACAAAAAAATACCCTTCTAGTAGATTCAACCACTTGTCTACAGCATCTGCGTCTATCTGACCTTCAAATATATGAATATCAAAGTTTATTTGTACCATGAAGGGGGTGGCACCTGTGCTTGAAGAAGATGCGTCATCTATTGGTAGCCGCCGAAGGATTTGCACAAAACTATCCATCATCTCCTTCCTTTGTTGCGTGAGGGCTTCCTCAATCAAGAGTTTGAAAGGATCTCTTGTCCCATAATATTTCTTTTCTCCTACCATGAGAGGCCACTTGGGTGTGCGAGATCTTTTGTCCTCAAGACAAAAAAGCTCGAGACCCAACTCTTTGTACTTTGACCTCGTTGGGGACATGCATTAAGACGACAAGGAGAAGACCGCTCTGATACCATTGATCTAGATTTTATGAGCAGAACGAAATGACTACAGATTATTAATAGGTGATTAACACAAAATAACAGAGATACATTACCCCGGTAGGTGAGGAGAAGATATTTGAGTATTCTTACATGACCTTATCTACTTGCTTCTACTGTGTAGAGAGGTCGGCTGCAGAGAACCTGGATGTGGCTATGATCTTTCGCTTATTCTGAGAGTGAATCATGAAGAAGAAAAACTTCCCCATCTGAGAGATGACCTTCCTGCATTTCTTAGTAGAGATCAAGGAAATAACACTAGGTGGGACTCCCTTGGGTATCCTGTACAATTTCTTGTTCAAAGTAATAATAACACTACGAGGCCTAGACTCATATACAACATGACATTTCCATAAATAGGGTTGTCCCAAAAGAACATCACAAACTTCGAGAGGAGCAACATCAAACAATACCTCATCTTTGAAGGGCTTGATGTCATACGACAGTTGGCACTTTTGGCTGACGCGGAGATCACTTCCTTGGTGGAGACATCCAATGGTGTAGGGTTGTGGGTGCAATGTTGTCAGTAGGGCCAGCCGCTTGACGACCTCTACTGATATGAGGTTCTTTTGGATACCACTATCCACGATGAAGTTCATCAGGATGCCTTTTACCCACATCTGTGAATAGAAGAGGCATTCTCCTTCTTCTTGCTCATCTGTTTCACCAGGATGGAGCTTGGTGGTAGCAACGGTGGCACTGGGTTCTGCGTCAATGATCTGTCTTCCCCTTTTTGGTTCTGGCTCAGAGTCTGAACCCGCATCTGATTCAGAGGCTTTCACTTCGGCCACCAGCGACTACTTTGAGCGATAGTTAACAGTGTTATGCCAAGGGCTCTTATGGAAGTCACACCACTTCCCGATATCTTTATTTGTCTTTCTGGTGTCCTTCTTTTCTTGCGGATTGGACTGGTTGTCTTAATACTGTCCATCTTTTCTCTATCCTTTTTTCTATGGGTTGGGGCCGCCCTTTCCTGGATTTTGTTGTGAGGGGTTCCCAAGGCCAAATTGTCGTGTCTTTTTTTTAGCTTATGCTTGATTTTGATGCAATATCGGTAGGCCACGCCCAAGGATGAGATGTCCCAAAATTCCATTTCGGTCTGGATGTATCTATGTAGAGCGTCACGATACTTGAGCACCAGATGTCGCTCTGAATATTTGATTCTTATCTTGGTGCGCAAGGCATGGAAGATATTCGTGAAATCTAGCACTTCTTGGTCTCTTTCTTGCCACAGTGTGGTCCATTTGGTATACAAGTCGTCATAAATTCCGACATGGTAGTATTGTTTCTTAATAACATCCATGAAGGAATCCAGGTGGCCGTGACTTTTAATAGTGAGGGTTCCTCTGTTTCCTTTTTCTCACAGAAAATTTCCCACCAATCTTTGACATGGGGAACGACTTTAAGGAGCGGAAACGTAATATTTTCTCTATTCGAAAAGTTATGGATAGAAAAATACCCTTCTAGTAGATTCAACCGCTTGTATACAACATCTGAGTCTATGTGACCTTCGAATATAGGAATATCGAAGTTTATTTGTACCTTGAAAGGGGTGGCGCCTGTTAATATTATGGTAGCTGTGGGAGGTATTTAACCCCACGTGTGAACCTAACAAGAATAGAAGACTTCGGAAAGCAAGAGAAACCCTAATGAGTTGGATAATAACCTTAGAAGCCTTGTTAGCTCAAGAAGATAATTTTATTAGGCTATTAGCCTCCAAGAGAAGAAGTCGGCCAGAAAGTGGATTGAGATTTCTAACAGACAGTGACTTCCCATTGTAGTTAACATGGGAGGCATAATGATTGTTGATGTATCATAGACAACGAATTCCCATTATAGGGAGTGGTCTAGGACAATCATTCTTCTTGGCAGTCACTCTGAGTAGTGGTCAAGTTGAATGGTCCGCCTCGCTGGGCAATCATTCTTTCGAAGTTCATAGTTGTGAGCAGTTTCAAAGAATCGTCCGTTTTGGAGGTTGATGCAGGACAAACATTCCTAGAGGGTTATACATTCTCTCCAGGTTACACTTTAGTGTCAGAGGAATGGCCCAGGGTGGGGAATGGTCTGGACAGTTATTCCTCGAGGGCAGACTCATTCTCTCCAAGTTACACTTTGTTTAGTGTCGGAAGAATGGCCCAGGGTGGGGAATAGTCCAGGACAGTCATTCCTTAGGGCAAACTCATTCCCTCTAGGTTACACTTTGTTTAGTGTCGGAGGAATGGTCCAAACATTTCTCGAGGGAAGACTCATTCTCTCCAGGTTACACTTTGTTTAGTGTCGGAAGAATGGCCCAGGGTGGGAAATGGTCCAGGTTCATAAATCAGAAACAATCCTTCTTCCTTGGTTGAGAAGAATGGGGCAGATAGCCCATTATTGATATTCTGTATTGAGGGCAGACATTCTTTCAGACCTCACAGGTGTGAGTGAAAGATTGGCCCAAATGATTATTATTGATGTTCTATACTGAGGGCAAACACTCTTTCAGATCTCATAGACGTGAGTGAAAGATTGGCCCAGATGATTCAGTTTTTATCATAACATTGTTTCTATGCAGTTGAAGACTACTGTGGTGGCAGATATTCTTTCATATCTCACAGACGTGAATGAAAGATTGGCCCAGATGATACAGTTTCTATCATAACACTGTTTCTATGCAGGATACTCTCAGATGTTTATTATGAAGACTATATGACAGTAGATGAGGACTACTGTGGTGAATATGTTTCACCGTTCGCAACCATACGTTGTTGATCAAGTACTTATGTATTACTTGATGTGGTAGTGAACCAATGGATTGTAGTTATGTACTACTATGAATAGACATAGGTGTGTTCTATTCTTGTTCTAATTACCTTGAAGACTATCAACAGATTATTGGAGATAATGATCATTCAGATGAATGATGAACATAGATTTTCCAGACGAAAAATAGTTCAGAGCTTTTACTCCTTTTGTATCACTCTATGGTGAGAGTGACTTATCCAACATCATATCTAACTACTCATATGAAGTATGGTTTCGAGAGATGATGCAACTGATGATGATGGTGATGCTCATGATCTAGTCATAAAATAGTCTAGATGACTATATTGATGCTACTGGGTAAATGGTATATTTTGTGCTCAAGTCAATTACCTGTAAATACCTCTCTAGCTAGGAGGGAGTGTTAATATTATGGTAGCTGTGGGAGGTATTTACCCCCACATGTGAACCTGACGAGAATAGAAGACTCCGGAAAGCAAGAGAAACCCTAATAAGTTGGCTAATAACCTTAGAAGCCTTGTCGGCTCAAGAAGATAATTGTATTAGGCTATTAGCCTCCAAGAGAAGAAGTCGACCAAAAATTATAATAATATACTGAACAGACACATACCCAAAAGGAGAAGTCGGCCCCAGCAAATTGGTAGGATTACTATAAATACAGGGCGCTAGTTCTCATTTGTAGCATCTCAGCAGTTGCAGACAGAGCCAGTTCTACACAGCAGTTTCCCAGTTTGTGCGCACTGCAGTTGCAGTCTGGTGCGCAGGTTTGGAGGAGGGTTGCAGGTGCAGGTGCAGCAGCAGCTAGTTTCAGTATTGGCTTGGATATCTCGTGGCTAGGGTTTGGGACTATCTTATCAGTCTTTTGTGTTACGCTATCCTTGGGGAGAGATGTGCTGCCCTTTGTTTGGCTATCTAGCCTAGGGTTTGCTTCCAGAGGAATTCTCAGTCAAGGTTAAGGTGCTCCGGGGGAGGCTTCAGCCTATGGTTGGGTGACGAGGGTATCGTCAATGGTAAAACGAGAACACCATCTTCTATATTCTAACAACGCCTCCGCTCGAAGAAGATGCATCGCCTGTTGGTAGTCGCCGAAAGATTTGCGCGAAACTATCCATCATCTCGTTGCTTTGTTGCGTGAGGGATTCCTCAATCAAAGTTTGAAAGGATCTGTTGTCCCGTCATCATTATTTTCTCCTGCCATGAGAGGCCTCTTGGGTGTGCGAGATCTTTTGTTCTCAAGATAAACAAGCTTGAGACCCAACTTTTTGTACTCTAACCTCGTTGGGGACATACATTAAGACGACAAGGAGAAGACCACTCTAATACCACTGATCCGGATTTTATGAGAAGAACAAAATGACTACAGATTATTAATAGGTTCTTAACACAAAATAACAGAGATACAGTAAAAATGGTTTTCTATTCAATAAGGAAATAAGCTGAAATTGTAAAATGCAGCGGAAACAAGCTTGTTGGAATGGTGGCACCTTATCTCTGAGAAGAGATGTGACGACTGCATTCATTCACAAGAAGATGATTACAATGAGGCTCTGAAGGCCTTTTTACAATAAACAAGAATTTCAAAATTCCTACACATCCAAAAACCTAACCCTAGGAGATGAAACACCAAAAGTCATGTGGGCCCTATTTGGGTAAGTTAGTACATCAACTTCCCGGGGTCGTAACTTTTGCATACGATCTCCATTTTAGGCATGTGATAGCCTGTTGAAAAGGTGTCATTGAGGAGATTCATTTTGGAAGCTCAATCATGCCTTTAGCTATCATTGAGAAGCCCGATCTTGAAAAACCTTCATTTAGGCCCTCAAAATGGCCCCGAAATTTAAAATTGTTAAAAATAGTAAATTGCCAAAATTGTCAGAAAACTATTTTGAGTCAGTTGGAAAAGGTGGGTGGCCACCGATATCCACCTGGATCAATCCTCAATCCTTAGGAAGAAATGGTATCCATTTCATTAAGTTTCCCCATCATATGAGGAAATTTCTGTTGAATTTGGCCCCAAGTGAGCCACTTGCCTTGGTGCAGGAGCTGCCCTACTTTGATGACACGATAAAGTTAGATCTTTTGCTTTCGAGTGCCCTTGATCTATGTTTCCACAATCTGATTGCTAAATGCCTATTGTATGCAATCGAGGTTGATCTCTATTGGTGGCAGTTTCTCTGCTACGCTTGAGGTGTCCAATAATGGTGGGAAATAAGGGCGAAGGAGATCCATGTTGAACACTGGGTGCAGACCAAGGAAAGGAGGAATGTTGATCTCAAAAGCATTATCTCCCACGGCCTTGGTGATGGTGTATGACCCATAACAGAGTGGATGAAGCTTCCGATGGGGTCTTGTAAGGCATTATTTCTGCAAGTGAAACCAAACTTTGTCACCCACCTGAAACTTATGTGGCACCCGATGTTGATCATGGCGCTACTTCTACTTGTCATTGAACTTATATAGGATATACTAAACCTATTGGCGGATGTGTTGGATTTGCTCAATGAATTGGGTGGCTTTGTCAGCTTTAGTTGGAGCAGGAGATGAGTCGCTCGAGGTTGCCATAGGTGGAAGTGCAACATCTATGGGACCCAATGGTTGGAATCCCAACCCCACATGAAAGGGGTTGTGGCCGGTAGAGCTATGCAGGGCTCGGTTGTAGCTATGTTGGACATAGGGAAGACTCTCATCCCATGTGCGAGGGTGCTTTGAATTATACATGCGAAGGATATGCACAATCATTTTATTGACAACCTCAGTTTGGCCATCTGTCCGAGGGTGGAAGGTCGTGGATTTGGTGAGCTTGATGTCCAACAGTGACTAGAGGCTCAACCAGAATGTGACAAGAAATCGACTGTCCCGATCTGAGATAATGGTTTGTGGGATTTCAAAATGTACCTAGATTCGTTCAAAGAATAGCTTGGTAGTGGCCTCTACTGTGATGTTCTTCTTGTAGGCAACCAGAATCACCATCTCAGAAAAGCGATCAACAACCACAAAAACACAGTCATTTCCCCTCTTGGTGGATGGGAGGCCCAACATGTATTCCATGGAGATGGATTCCCATGGCCTGTAAGGAGTAGGAAGAGGGGTGTACAGGGCATGTTTCTTAGTGGTCGGTTTGGCAATAGCGCAGGCAGTGCAGGACCTAATATACTTGCTGACCTCCTGTCGAAGTTTCGGCCAGTATAAATGTTTCTGTAGCATCGCCACTGTCTTTTCGACGTCGAAGTGTCCTGCCACCCGACTGTAGTGGGATTCCCAGATCAACGTCACTCACTTGCTTCATGGAACATAGATATGGCCCAGACGACAAAACGACCAATCCTGAAGATGGAAATTATCGACAACTGCATTTGCACCCAACATTTGGTAGGTGGTGGTGAAGTCCGGGTCTATCTTATAGAGGTTGGGCCATCCAGATGTCTCATGGTCGTAGGAGTCTAACACCGTGGTGAGTGTCGCGACTGGTGGTCTGCTTAGGTAATCAACGACGTGATTGGTGCTTCTTGTTTTATACTTGATGTTGAGGTGGAATTGTTGCAAGTATGTGGACCACTTTTGATGGAGATCATTCTACAATTTTCCTTGTGACTGCATGAACTGTAGTGGCTTATGATCAGTGTGGATGACTATCTCCTTATCAATAATGTAATGTCTCCACTGGCGAAAGGATTTCACAATGGAGTACATTTCTTTATCGTATGTAGGGTACTTACAGACAACATATGATAGTGTCTCACTATGATAGGCCATGGGGTGGCCGTGCTGAGTGAGAACGCCGCCCACCGCATAGTCTGAAGCATTTGTCTCGATCCCAAAGGGATGTTGTAGGTATGGTAGTGAAAGTATTGGGGCTGAGCACAAGCATTGCTTCAAATCATCGAATTCTTGTTGTTGGGACCGGCCCCACAAAAATTTCAATATGTAAGAATCCCAACCACCACCCCTAGTTATTTTTCTAAGGGCCCATGCAATATGGAAGAATCCCAACACGAAACTATGGTAGAAACTGGCAAGGCCGAAGAAGCTCTGAAGCACAGTGAGTGTGGTTAGGGCTGTCCAGTCACGGATGACTTGTTTCTTGGCTGGATCCACATGTATGCCATGCTAATCAATTATGTAGCCTGGTTAATGGACCATGTCCATGCCGAAGGAGCATTTTTCCAGGTTAGCATATATCTTGTACTGCCGCAGGGTGTGCAGAACCTGTTGAATATGCTTCAACTTTTTGACCCAAGTATTGTTGTAAACAAGAATGTCATCCAGATACACCATTACAAAATTATTCGTGAATGGTTGCAGGATATCATCCATCATCCTCATGAAAGTGGCTGGAGAATTTTTCAAACCAAAGGGCATGAACAACCATTCAAAAAGTCCTTCCTTTGACTTGAAGGCGGTTTTCCATACATCTGTCTGTTCTATCGGGACCTGCTGGTAGCCAGACTTCAAATCAATCTTACTGAAGTATTTGGCCCTCGTGAGTTGATCAAGGAGGTCGTCGATTCGGGGAATTGGGTATCTATTTATGACTGTGATTTTATTCAGAGCTCGTTTATCAATGCAGAGTCGCCAGGTTCCATATTTTTTCTATACCAACACGATTGGGATCCCACAAGGTGATGAGCTTGGATGGATGTGCCCCTTGTGGAGCAGTTCTTGGATCTGTCGCTTGATCTCCTCATTCTTTAAGAGAGAGTGGTGATAGACTGACCCATTGGAAAACAGTGCATCAGGGGTCATATCGATGGGGTGCTTGATCTGGTAGTGAAGAGGTACCCCGGTAGGTGTGGAGAAGATATCTGAGTATTCTTCCACAACCTTATCTACTTGCTTCTGCTGTGTGGAGAGGTCGGCCGCAGAGACCCTGGATGTGGCTGTGATATTTCACTTATTCTGAGAGCGAATCATGAATAAGACAAACTTCCACGTCTAAGAGATGACCTTCCTGCATTGCTTAGTAGAGATCAAGGAAATAGCACTAGGTGGGATTGCCTCGTGTATCCTGTACAATTTCCTGTTCAAAGTAATAATAACACTACGAGGCCTAGACTCATATACAACATGATGTTTCCATAAATAAGGTTGGCCCAAAAGAACATCACAAACTTCGAGAGGAGCAACATCAAGAACGTTGTGATACTTGAGCACCAGATGTTGCTTTGAATCTTTGATACCCATCTTGGTGCGCAAGGTATGAAAGATATTCGTGAAATCTGACACTGCTTGGTCTCTTTCTTGCCGCAGTGTGGTCCATTTGGTATACAAGTCGTCATAACTTCCGACAGGGTAGTATTGTTCCTTAATAACATTCCTGAAGGAATCCTAGGTGGTAGTGACTGTAAATAATGAGGGTTCCTCTGTTTCCTTTTACTTACAGAAGTTTTCCCACCAATCTTTGACATGACGAACGACTTTGAGGAGTGCAAAAGTAATATTTTCTCTATTCAAAAAGTTATGGACAGAAAAATACCCTTCTAGAAGATTCAACCACTTGTCTAGAGAATCTGCGTCTATCTAACCTTCAAATATAGGAATATCGAATTTTATTTGTACCTTGAAGGGGGTGGCGCCTCCGCTCGAAGAAGATGCGTCACCTGTTGATAGCCGCCGAAGGATTTGCGCGAAACTATCCATCATCTTGTTCCTTTGTTGCATGAGGGATTCCTCAATCAGTTTGAAAGGATCTCATGTCCCATCATCTTTCTTTTCTCCTTCCATGATAGATCTCTTGGGTGTGCGAGAGCTTTTTTCCTCAAGAGAAACAAGCTCGATACCCAACTCTTTGTACTCCGACCTTGTTGGGGACATGCATTAAGACGACAAGGAGAAGACCTCTCTGATACCACTGATCCAGATTTTATGAGAAGAACAAAATGAATACAGATTATTAATAAGTTCTTAACAAAAAATAATAGAGATACAGTAAATCTGGTTTTCTATTCAATAAGGAAATAAGCTGAAACTGTAAAATGCAGCGGAAACAAGCTTGTTGGAATGGTGGCGGCTTATCTCTGAGAAGAGATGTGACGGCTGCGCTCATTCGCAAGAAGATGATTAAAATGAGGATCTGAAGGCCTTTTTACAATAAACAAGAATGCCAAAAACCCTAGACATCCAAAAACCTAACCCTAGGAGATGAAGCGCCAAAAGTCATGTGGGCCCCGTTTGTGTAAGTTAGTACATCAACTTCCCAGGATCGTAACGTTTGCATACGTTCTCCGTTTTAGGCGTGTGATAGACTGTTGGAAAGGTATCGTTGAGGAGATTCATTTTTGGGGCTCAATCATGCATTTTTTTAGTCATTGAGAAGCTCAATCCCAAAAAACCTTCATTTAGGCCCACAAAATGGCCCCGAAAGTTAAAACTGCTAAAAATAGTAAATTGCCAAAAGTGTCAGAAAACTGTTTTGAGGCAGTTGGAAAAGGTCGATGGCCACCGATATCCACCTGGATCAATCCTCCCTCCTTAGGAAGAAATTTTCTCCATTGCGTTGAGTTCACCCATCAGATGAAGAAATTTCTGCTGAATTTGGCTCCGAGTGAACCACTTGCCTTGGTGCAAGAGCTGCCCTACTTTGATGACTCAATAAAGCTGGATATTTTGTTGTCGAGTGCCCTTGATCTATGTGTACAAATTTTGATCATTGGATGCCTATTTTATGCAGTTAGGGTTGAGCTATGTTGGTGTCAGCTGCTCTGCTACGTCTGAGGTGTCCAATAATGGTGGGAAATAAGGGCGAAGGAGATCCATGTTGAACACTGGGTGCAGGCCAAGGAAAGGAGGAATGTTGAGCTCAAAAGAATTATCTCCCACAGCCTTGGTGATGGTGTATGGCCCATAATGGAGTGGGCTAAGCTTCCGATGGGGTCTTGTAAGGCATTCTTTCTGCAAGTGCAACCAAACTTTGTCGCCCACCTGAAACTTATGTGGCACCCGATGTTGATCATGGTGCTGCTTGTACTTGTCATTGGACTTCTGTAGGATATCCTAAAATTGTTGGTGGATGTGTTGGATCTGCTCAATGAACCAGGTGGATTTGTCAGCCTCAGTTGGAGCAGGAGATGAGTCAGTCGAGGTGATCGCAAGGGGAAGCGCAACATCTATGGGACCCAATGTTTGGAATCCCAACCCCATCTGAAAGGGGTTGTGGTCGGTTGAACTATGCAAGGCTTAGTTGTAGCTATGTTGGACATAGGAAAGGATCTCATCCCATGTGCGAGGGTTCTTTGAATTATACATGCAAAGGATATGGACAATCATTCGATTGACAACCTTGGTTTGGCCATCTGTCTGGGGGTGGAAGGTCGAGGATTTGGTGAGCTTGGTGTCTAGCAGTGACTAGAGGCTTGACTAGAATGTGATGAGAAATTGACTGTCCCGATCTGAGACAATGGTTTGTGGGATTCAAAAATGTACCCAGATTCGTTCAAAGAAGAGCTTGGCAGTGGCCTCTGTTGTGATGTTCTTCTTACAGGCAACCATAATCGCCAAATGATCAACAAACACAAAAACATAGTCATTTCCCTGCTTGGTGGACGGGAGGCCCGACATGTAGTCCATTGATATGGATTTCCATGGCCTGTCAGGAGTAGGAAGAGGGGTGTACAAGCCATGTTTCTTAGTGGTCAGTTTGGCAATAGTGCAGGCAGTGCAGGACCTGATATACTTGTTGACCTCCTGTCGAAGTTTCAGCCAATAGAAATGTTTTTGTAGCATCGCCATTGTCTTTTCGATGCCGAAGTTTCCTACCACCTAACTGTAGTGGTCTTTAAAGATCATCTTTTCTCACTCGCTTGATGGAACACAGATATGGCCCAGACGACACAACAACCCATCCTGAAGATGGAAATTATCGACAACTGCATTTGCACCCAACATTTGGTAGGTGGTGGCGATGTCTGGGTCTGTCTCATAGAGTTGGGGCCATCTAGAGGTCTCATGGGCGCAGGAGTCTAGCATCATGGTGAGTGTTGCGACTGGCGGTCTGCTGAGGCAATCAACGACGTGATTGGTGCTTCCTTTTTTATACTTGATGTTGAGGTGGAATTGCTGCAATTATGTGGACCACTTTTGATGTTGATCATTCTGTAATTTTCCTTGTGTCTACATGAACTGCAGTGGCTTATGATCAATGTGGATGATTTTCTCCTTCCCAAGAATGTAATGTCTCCACTGGCGGTAGACTTGCACAATGGAGTACATTTCTTTGTCATAAGTAGGGTACTTACGAACAACATCTGATAGTGTGTCACTATGATAGGCCATGGGGTGGCCATGCTGACTGAGAACGACGCCCACCGCATAGTCTGAAGCATCTATCTCGATCTCAAAGGGATGTTACAGGTCTGGTAGTGAAAGTACTGGGCCTGAGCACAAGCGTTGCTTGAAATCATCGAACGCTTGTTGATTAGGACCGGCCCCACGCAAATTTTTCCTTACCACCACCCTTGTTTATTTGGATAAGGGCCCATGCAATATGGGAGAATCCAAAAACGAACCTGCGGTAGAAATTGGCAAGGCCTAAGAAGTTCTGAAGCTCAGTGAGTGTGGTTGGGGTTGTCCAGTCATGGATGACTTGGATCTTGGCTGGATTCGCATGTACTCCATGCTGATCAATTATGTAGCCCAGGTAATGGACCATGTCCATGACGAAGGATCATTTTTCCAAGTTGGCATATAGCTTGTGCTGTCGCAGGGTGTGCAAAACCTGCTGAATATGCCGCAAGTGTTCGGCCCAAGCCTTGTTGTAAATGAGAATGTCATCTAGATACACCACTACAAAAGTATTGGTGAATGGTCGCAGGATATCGTCCATTATCCCCATGAGAGTGGCTGGAGAATTTGTCAAACCAAAGGGCATGGCCAACCATTTAAAAAGGCCTTCATTTGACTTGAAGGCAGTTTTCCATACATCTGTATGTTCTATCGGGACCTGGTGGTAGCCAGACTTCAGATCAATCTTACTAAAGTATTTGGCCCCTGTGAGTTGATCAAGGAGGTCGTCGATTCGAGAAATTAGGTATCGATTTCTGACTGTGATTTTATTCAGAGCCCGATAATCAATGCAGAGTCGCCAGGTTCCATCTTTCTTTTGTACCAACATGATTGGGCTCCCGCAAGGTGATGATTTGGGAAGGATGTGCCCCTTGTGGAGCAGTTCTTGGATCTATCACTTGATCTCCCCATTCTATAATAAAGAGCGACGATAGACTGGCCCATTGGGAAACGGTGCGTTGGGGGTCATATCGATGGGGTGCTTGACCTGGCAGTGCAAAGGTACACCGGTAGGTGAGGAGAATATATCTGAGTATTCTTCCACGAACTTATCTACTTGCTTCTGCTGTGTGGAGATGTCGACCACAGAGACCCTCGATGTGGTTGCAATCTTTCGCTTATTCTGAGAGTGAATCACGAAGAAGAAAAACTTCCCCGTGTCAAGGTGTCAAGACGCAAAGGCAAAGTTCTACAAGGCTTGTGTATAAGGCATGCTTTAGATGGTTCAGTTGAGAGCAACATGGAGCCGGCATTAGGCCAAGGACATAGGAATGAAAATGCAATTAATAAGACACAATGATAACATCCTTCGATGTAATTTTAACGAGCCCAGAGAAGGTAAGCTCGACGGTTTTCATTTTTAGAGAGTCTGAAAAACCATAAAAGGAGACTCCACTGGGGTACCTTTTTCGAAGGTAGTCTAGTCGATTCAAAGAAGGGGTAAACTAGCACCGAACATATGTCTATTCAAAATCATTTTAACGAGTGTGACAAAGACAATATCACTCAACAATCTTTTCATATTTAAGGAGTCTAAAAAGAGCTTAACTATGGTCTGTGAGGGGTGTTCTTCTTGGCCAATTTAACGAGTGTGAAGAAACAAGATCACTCGGTTATATTTTCAATTTTAGGGAGTCTGAAAATAGCTTGACTATGGACTCCATGAGGGGTTCCTTTTTTGTAAGTTTAGTTCCTCATGCCCGAAAAAGGGTTAAATATATACCTGAGAATACTCTTCTAGAGAACCGAGGCTCCTAGAGTATACATTTGTTTGTACTTTTGACCATTCGGACCGAAAAAGGGGTAAATTACCGCCGGAAAGACGTGCCTTCAAATTTCAGTTTAGCGAGTGTGAAGGGAAACAAGATCGCTCGATAATCTTTTCATATTTAGAGGGTCTGAAAAGGGCTTAAAAGAAAACCCGTTTTGTTTTGGGAGTCCTGAGGGCGAGGTCAAGAGTGATAATGAATCATACAAATGAGGCTCATACTCGTAATCAGGAAAAATTAATAAGGACTCCCGAGCCTATAGTCATTAGCAACGTCATGGACACCAAAATGCAACCACGATCTACCTAGGGTATCCATGTACAGGTAGGCTCTACAACTAAATTACGACACTTATAGAGTAAAAGTGAGGGTTTCGTGTCTCAATTTGGTGGGATCGATCCTATGGCAAAGCGAAAAAGAAAACGAGGTGCAACAAGTGGAAGTGGAATCCTATCTTACATGCACAAAGTTGGAATTTTTTTTTTTTACCAAAAGACCTTTAAAACCGACCCAAATCTCAAAAAACTTCCTAATACCCAAAGTAACACTTATCGTAACATCCCCTAAGAAACTCAAGAACCATAGTAAACGATTTTCAAGCTAGAAAAAATGGCAAAAGGGTCCAAAAATGTCAAAAAGGGGCCAAAAAGTCTATAAATAGAAAGTTGGTAGCTCATTATCACCATTGTAATTTGAGAATTGACCAAAAGTCAAAAAACACCCCTTTGTCAAAATAGTTGATTCCAGGAGCTTCACTGGACGAAACGAACTTTTGTTTGGACCAAGTAAGTACATACTAACCTCCCTTGCATTTCCATCTTCTATTTTTTGCATTTCTTTTGGATTTTTTGGGGGGCGCTGACCTTTAAAGAGGTCGGCCCTGCGTGTACATGGGTTGTCCAAGCACAGCCCGCATGTACACGCGGTCAGAAGAGAAGTTGCCTGCATGTACACACGACTATCCTCAAGAGAGCCCATGTACACCCTCAATAAGTGGGAAAAGAAAAAGAAAATGAAAGCGTTAACTCTCCATTTCTTTGTGTTTGCAGGATGTATGTGCATTGGAGAGAGAGGGAGCATGAGGAAATTGATTTTTTGGTCTCCGAGGACCCTGTTGCTATCGTTGTTTTGTCACAATGCGGGTTGTTAAAATTATTCCAGTGTCCATTTATGAGGGCACAACCTAGGTTTCTAAATGCATTGATAGATTACTGACATCCTGGCGCAGAGGCATTCATGCTCGAGGGGCAGTCGTTGACTCCAATGATTGAGGACATTTACTTTCTAAATGGTCTCTCAAAGAGAAGGGATCCAGTCAACTTGCGCACTTTTCCCCCCAGGCCACACAACATTGAGAAGTTGATTGGAATCCATTGCAAGGATGGTACTGAGAAAGTAGGTTCTCAGGTGCCTATTCATAATATCAACAACCTATCACTCAAAGTGATAGTTCTACTTATTGGGTGGATCACTGGATCCACAAATTTACATCAGGCTTCCTGGGCGCACATGCATTGTGCGGTACAATGCTTAAATGCATGGATTTTCGACTGGAGTACCACCATGTTGTATTGCATGAAGAGACAGATGACAGAGTGTTAGATACGAGAGCACCGTAACTTCGGGTTTGGGACTATTTTGTGCTCCTTTTTCTTCGAGAGGGTACCCAGCCTTAGTCCTTGAGAGACTATACGAGGGCATGAGGCCACTCTCCCGGCGCTATGCATATGGGCAGCGTTGTTTTCATGACAGGGTGGGGGGAGGACCATTGAGGCCTTTGATGACAATTTTTTTGACTCGTGGTCATGACAGATTCCGACAATAGAGGACTACCCCTATGTCGGGATTAAATTTTCCAGAGATCCTGACATGCCTGCACCTCTCGGAGCGGAGCGAGGAGAGATGGGTAAATTTTCTTTTCAAAGTTATTTAATTTTTATGTCTTTTCATATATATCATTTTTTTTGTATACCAAAGTATATGAAACTTACGGATCTGTTATGTCCAGATGTGGGACTGGTGCATCCAACAGACTTCTCGAGGACTAGGCGGGTTCCTCGACCAGAGGCAGGACCAGCTGGAGACGCCAAACCAACAACAGTAGCAGGGGGGCCTCCAGCCTGAGAGGCTGAGAGAGTATTGAGATGGGTAGAGCAGAACCTTACCGCGCTTACTTGTATAGTCCCTATGGTGGAGATCGAGGATCTCCCATCGTCGATGCAACCTCACGTAGTTGGGGTTCCACGGACCTGGGTCCAGATTTTTCGTCATTTGGTGAACATTGTTGTTCACTACGATAGGGCCAACAGGCCCCACCCTTAGCTAGGATAGACTACTTACGTGTCGAGAGCACCTTTTGTATATTTTTGAGGGCATAAGCCCTGTGAATCTGACTGGACATATTTTTGAGGCACTTGCGCCCACTCATGTACTCTTATATTTTTTGATATATATATGGATCTTTTTTATCTTTTTTATGTCTTATGGATTACATCTATTTTACAAATGTATTTACATGTGCTTGTGTGTGCTTTTTATTACATGTGTGCAATATGCCAATCTAATACATGATTAGCTAGAGTATATGTGATTTGATTCAATCTCCTAGGAACATGGATATACGTAATGTAATCAAAACTTCATTCTAAGAGATGTACCCTAAGGAACCGTCGGTGTAGTGTAGGATCGTAAACGCGGTAAACCCCATTTAACTGAGACGCAACCAGCTGAGCATCTAAGTAGACCCAAAGGTGAGAGATACCATGCGACAAAGCGTCATGAAGCAACTCTAAGAATGCTTTGTATTTAGCGACATTGTTTGTGGCATCACCTAAACAGATACCTCTGGAAGATAGCAACTGTCCCTAAGGTGTGAAAATCACCCAAGTTGCAGAAGCAAGCCTCTGAGTGTTGGTTGTGGAGCCTGATTATCTTCCTGATTCAGAGGTCCTTGCTTTCAGCCATGTTGATACCCCATGAAGTATTTACACCCCAGAAGTATGTACACTCTTCCACGCGGGGGAGTGCATAGGGGGGGTACCCCCTCTGTGGGGTTCGGGGAGGCTATCCCCCCAGCTGGGGGGTCTGGGGGCAAGCGGGCCCCCAGTGGGGGTTCGGGGGTGAAGCCCCCGAAGCAAAAATTGCCTTGTAAAAGTATATTGTAATTTCATTGTAAATCTGGAAAATTCATTATAAGGTCGCAGATCTAACGATAGAGATTATGTTAGGGTTTTTTGCCCTAGAAGGCAACCCTCTTTTATGAGGGAAATGTATTGCAGCTATGTAGGTTGGAAAGTATTGTATTCTGAGAGAGGATATTGTGAGAGAAAGAAGGGGAAGTTACAGCGGGTTTTGCTGTAGGTTGTATCCCTTCATTTTGCTGGATAATAATAAAGAAATGACCTAGCAATTTCTCTGGTGGACGTAGCCCACACTGGGTGAACCACGTAAATCTGTGTCTCTCTTGTATTGTATATCTTCTGTGTTTTATTTTCGCATTTGTTTTATTTTATTGCTCCGCGGTCCTTTTTTTCTAACAACTGGTATCAAAGCGTAAGGTAACTCGCAGGAAAAGAGGGTTCCTGGTTCGAGTGGGAGCAATGTCGGAAGATGGAAAGTTTAGGGTCGAGAAATTTAATGGCCAAAACTACCAATTATGGAAGATGCAGATGGAAGACTATTTATATCAGAAG
>ML781202.1:143970-162595 GCA_009831015.1 Picea engelmannii | reverse complement strand
CCAGTTAGTACACCTTTGGCCAGCCATTTCAAATTAACTAAGGAAATGTGTCCCAAGACACAGGAGGAGATAGAATACATGTCCAGGGTCCCATATTCATCAGTAGTTGGCAGCTTGATGTATGCAATGGTTTGCACAAGACCGAATATTGCACATGTAGTGGGAGTTGTGAGCAAGTATATGAACAATCCAGGTAAAGAACATTGGGAGGTAGTAAAGTGGATTCTCAGGTATTTGAGAGGTACTACTACACATGCATTATGTTTTGGAGGTTCAGACACTTTTCTACAGGGATATGTTGATTCAGATATGGCAGGTGATAAAGACAGCAGGAGGAGCACCACAGGGTATGTTTTTACTATAGGTGGAATAGCAGTAAGTTGGATTTCGAAACTGCAAAAGGTTGTTGCACTTTCAACAACAGAGGCAGAGTGTGTTTCTACTTCAGAGGCTAGTAAAGAGATGATTTGGTTACAAAGGTTTATGGAGGAATTGGGAAAGAAGCAGGAGAACAATAGGTTGCACTGTGACAGTCAGAGTGCCATTCACCTTGCAAAGAACTGAACCTTCCATTCGAATACTAAGCATATACAGTTGAGGTACCAATTCATATGATCCGCCTTGGAAGATGGACAATTGAAGCTGGAAAAGATACACACTAGCCAGAATCCTGTAGACATGTTAACAAAGGGAGTAACCAGGGAGAAACTGAGTTCCTGATCAATTTCAGTTGGTCTTCAAGAATAAAGATGAAAATGAGAAATTTTCCAGGTCCAAGAAGGTTCAGAGTCCAGCATATACAATAGCGGTGGAGTTGTTGAGATCAGTCTCCAAGTGGGATATTGTTGGTTGTGGAGCCTGATTATCTTCCTGATTTAGAGGTCCTTGCTTTCAGCTGTGTTGATACCCCATGAAGTATTTACACCCCAGAAGTATGTACACTCTTCCACGCGGGGGAGTGCAGAGGGGGGGTACCCCCTCTGCGGGGTCCGGGGGGGCTATCCCCCCGGCTGGGGGGTCTGGGGGAAAGCGGAGGTTCAGGGGAGAAGCCCCCGAAGCAAAAATTTCCTTGTAAAAGTATATTGTAATTTCATTGTAAATCTGGACCGTTCATTATAAGGTTGCAGATCTAACGATATAGATTATGTTAGGGTTTTTTTCCCTAGAAGGCAACCCTCTTTTATGAGGGAAATGTATTGCAGCTATGTAGGTTGGCAAGTATTATATTCTGAGAGAGGAGACTGTGAGAGAAAGAAGAGGAAGTTACATCGGGTTTTGTTGTAGGTTGTATCCCTTCATTTTGCTGGATAATAATAAAGAAAGGACCTGGCAATTTCTCTGGTGAACGTAGCCCACACTGGGTGAACCACGTAAATCTGTGTCTCTCTTGTATTGTATATCTTCTGTGTTTTATTTCCTCATTTGTTTTATTTTATTGCTCCGCGGTCCTATTTTTCTAACACCGAGTGTGCCAGATAGCACCGTCCGCGAACCCAACGAACACCTCTGATTCACTTGACATTTGCCACAGTGAAAAAGATGACATCAAAAATGACACGTCCATAAAACCAAAAAGACGAAAAACTAAAAAGAGAATGTATAGGACTATACATATGGTACAAGAAGTCACCCAAGGAGACCCACCTACGAGTAATACTTCTTGAGGTAGAGCCCATTTCTAGGCTACGCCAAAGCATTTCCCTCAAATTCCACCAGATGATAAATGCCCTTTTTTAGAACCTCCTTCATAATGAAAGGTATGAACCACATGGGTTTGAACTTGCCTGCCCCCAGAGGGTCCTTATCTTGGTCATAGACTAGGACAAGGTCTCCTTTAGATAAAATTCGAGGACAAACAGACCGATCATACTGACACTTGACTTTATGTTTGTGAGCCTCGTTAGCCAAGGCTGCATCCCGACGCTGCTCATCGACCTGCTCAAGATATAATAAACGCTCTTCAAGCGGTGAAGTGTCTAGCAATAATTGTACTGCCAACTTTAGAGAGGGGATATGGCACTCTATAGGTAAGACTGCTTCCATCCCGTAAATGAGTTGAATAGGTGAGAAACCGGTTGCAATATTAACAAATGTTCGGTAGGCCCATAATGTCGAATACAACATCAAATGCCAATTTGACCTAGCCGAATCGATCGTTCGTTGTAAGATAGTCTAAAGGGATTTATTCACAGCTTCTACTTGACCATTTGCTTGTGGGTAGTAGGGTGATGAATGTTCTTGCCTCAATCCAAGCTTTGATGTTAACTTGGACATCATTTTGTTTTGAAAGTGACTGCCATGGTCAGTGAAAATCTCTCTCGGGATGCCGAACCTTGCTATTATCTGGTTAAACAAAAAGAGAGTTGTGGTCTTGCCATCATCTTTAAACATTGGCATAGCTTCGACCCACTTCGTGAAGTAGTCTACTACTACAATGATATAATGGTGCCCCCTTGCAGAAGGAGGGTTTCATGTAGCGTAATCAATCCCCCACTTGGTGAAGGGACCAACTGTGATGATGGGAAACATGGGAGTGGGGTGTGCCCTCATCTTCCGGGAGAAGATTTGACACGAGTGGAACTTCTTGACCAATTCAACACAATATTTGATTAATGTCGGCCAAAAGTAACCGGCTCGTAGAATATTTTGGGTTGTTTCCAACCCAGACAAATGACCACCACATGCTCCAGTGTGGAAATCGTTAAGCACGATTTCTGCTTCTTCATGGGTGAGACACCGACGAAGGATGAAATCTACACCTCGACGATACAGAGTGTCCTCGAGTATGAGATAGTTTTTGTCCTGATGGCGTATACGGCGACTCTCATCACGAGAAGCAGAGGTAGGGAACTTCAAAGTCTGGAGATAGACTAGTATATCTTTGTACCAGGGGTCCGAAGACGCGATCAGAAACATGTCTCCTTTGATAGGCGACTCTTCGGGTATAACATCATCTGATTCGACCGGAAGTTCTGAAATGAGTTTTGCAAAGACCAACGACTTTTTGGATTTTGCGGAAACAAAATCCAAGTCAAATTCCTAGAGGATAACTATGCATCTACTGATCTTTCTGCCAATTACCCATCGTGTCAGCATGTATTGAAACGGATTCACAACAACGATGACGGTGGTCTTGCGAAACAAGATGTAATGACGGAGTTGTTGGACAACATGAACTGCTACCAACGCAAGTTTTTCAATGTGGGAATAATTGAGTTCTGGTCCAACCAAGCCTCGACTCAGGTAATAAATCACATATTCTGAGAGAAAATCATCCTCTTGAACTAAGACCATACCGATGGTCGACTCTGCAGTGGCCAAGTACAATAAGAAATCTTTATTATAATTGGGTGGCCTAAGCAGAGGGGTAGACATGAGGGTGTGTTTCAACGCTTCAAAAGAGCGTTGAGCAGCTTCGTCCCAATGGAAAGGAATGTCCTTCTTCAATAAACGCATGAAACCCTTTGTGATCTCAGCATAGTTTGCGATGAAATGTCATAAAAAGTTCTATTTTCCCTGTAAACTTTGAAGCTGAGGGATTGTGCATCGGGGAGGTAACTGAAATATCACCTCAACCTTTAGAGGATCGACCATGATCCCTATTGTCGAAACTATGAAACTAAGCAGATGACCCGATGTGATGCAAAAACTGCATTTGTTTGGATTCAAGCGGATCTGGTAGTAGAAACATCGCTCAAAGATAAGTCAGAGGTGTGCGGGATGATCAACTCTCTTGCGAGATTGTTACGCTAAATCATTGAGATAAGCCTCGACTATGTGTTTGAGGTCATAGAAAGCAAAAGACATGGCCCAATGAAATGTAGCTCCAACATTTTTCATACCAAAAGGCATCTTCTGATAAGCGAATATACCCCACAGACAGATGAAAGCGATTTTGTGTTGGTCTTCGGGCTTGATCTGTATCTGATTGTATCCCGAAAAACCATCCATGAAAGAAAAGGCTTCACAACCTGTGCATTCATCGACTATCTGGTAAATAAATGGTGTGGGGAAATTGTCTTTTGGACATGCCTTGTTCAAATCATGGAAGTCTGTACATACGCGAATCGTACCCTGTTTTTTATTGACTGGAACGGGATTTGACACCCATTGAGTCAATTGGACGGGGTAGATGAAACCAGCTTGGAGTATTTTCTCTACTTTATCCTTAATAGTTGTTGCTTTCCTAGGATTGACTGGACGAAGCTTCTGCCAAACCGGCTTAGCATCAGGATATGTTGTGATTTCATGTTCGGCGATTCTTGGATCTATGCCTGGCATTTCCTCGTAAGACTAGGAAAACACGTCGCAGAATTCCTTAAATAAATCTGTGTAGATTTGAATCTCCTCGGGGGAGCAGTCCACTCCGATGAAGATATTCTCCATGATGCCAGGGATTTTGGAGATATCGATAGGTATTGTTTGAGCAATTTTTTCCATATTTCCTTCAGCGTAAACATCGTGCGTAGACAAAGGATTGATAGGACAAGCCTTATCTCCAGTCATAGTCAAAGTGAATTCACCTACTTCAATTCTTCTTAACTCTGGGAGGAAGTAAGATCGGTGATGAAGATCATACCAGGGTTTGTCCGGACTAGTCATTGCCTCAATAATCGCCTCGTCTGAGGGCAAGACTAAGTCTAAAGAATTAGTATCAATGAGGGAACCTTGAGCCCAAGTAGGCTTGAGAAACGAATCTAACTCATGTGCGGGAGTTGTATCGGGGTCGACGAAATCTTACTGAACTATAGAGTACGCAACTTCTACTGCGAACAAAGGCATGGCCATGCCATGGTGCCCTGTCCCTTCCATCATGGTTGATGGGGAAGGAAGAGTCCACGGATCATTAAAGTAAGTCGTGCAAAACGACGAGATTTGAAAGATTTCATCCCTAGGCTAGTCGGGGACAACCGGCATGTAATGGACATTGTCGGTCGGAGGCAGGTAATCGAAAGTACCCATCAAAGGTGGGCACAAACCAACCCCTACATTGACGATGTCGGGCTGAGGGTTATCAATCATCGGGACCGTGGATAGCCCCGATGAAGGGTCAGGATGGGAGAAGGATAACTGATCAATAGTTACGATCCGACTCTCATGTTCAAACAACAAGACCTGAAAAACTGTCATGACCACTGCTTGCATAGCATAGGTCCAACTCCTTCCTAACAAGAGATTGTATTCGAGAGATGCATCGACCACTTCAACTTCGATGCACACGGTCTTCCCTCCTAATTGCACGGGAAAAGAGGGGATGATTCCATGTGGTCGGAATGAATGACCGTCGAAAGCGGTAAGAAGAGTAGGTGACAGAGAGAAAATGGGTTGGCCAATGCCCTTCCAACTCGCCAAAGACATCACGCATGTCAAGGTGCCCTCATCAACCACAGTGCAAAAAAATGTTCCAAGTAAAAGTTTTTGTGGTGTATGCCACTACTATCTGAAACGCTACGTGGTAAGGAAGATGAGGTTTTAAGTCGGTCATATCAAGCATGATCGTTCCCGGATTACAAGTCTCAGCAGATCCTAAGGTAGATAAAAGAGCCTTTCTCTAGGAAGGGCAACTCTAGAGGACTTCCAAAGAAGACATTGCATAAGGGGTTTGTGACAAATCCTCCACCACAAAGTAGTTATGGGCAGCCCTTGCGTGCATCTTTGGGGAATCTTTCTTGAATGCATCTTTGGGGATGCGTGTCATTGTTTTTCCCACCGTCTTCTCAATATAGAGAGGAAGAGATGGGTTTTCGACTTCTTTACCCTTCTCAGAGGTGTTTGGCATTCTGCAGTCGTGTGTCCTAGTCGTTATGTCAACGCTACCTTTCATCATGTACACATTCGCATATGAAGGATTACTCGAAGACAGAGGGGGTCCCTGACCGGCCCCTTCCTCACTTGAAGAGGCTTGAGCTAAATTTTTCCCATGCGGAAATGGATTCATTAACATGGCAGGCGGCTGTTGTGCCAATAACTTCTGGGCCTCCGCAAACCGAGGGCACTCATGAGTCGGATGGTCTTCCTTGCAAAGATTACACAGATACTTCGACTTCTTCTTTTCAGTGTTTCCCTCGCCAGCATTATTGGTAGGTTTCTTATTCCCCTTACCCTTCTTTCGTTGTTTCTTCTTTCCGTCAGGATGTTGGGTGGCCTTCGGGTTTGTCAATTGCACACTGCGTACATATGACGTTTGAGTAGGGGAAGTAGTCGAACCAATGGTCTGGCTGGCCATTGTCTGTTGTATTGACAATTGTTGTAATTGATTCACCAACTAATTAGCGGGCTTCGTTTGCGTTGAACCTATAATACCATCGGCATGTGGTCCAGATATCTATCTGGTCTTGTCAAGTATCGACCGTGGTGCATCTTGAAAAACTTCGTAAAGTAAACCAGATTAAGAGTAAATGAGTTCTAGTTGTTGGGCTCTCATTATCGCTTCTTCCTCTGAAAAGACCCCCGAGGTTGTGACGTCTTTAGATAACTGAGGTACCAAAGAATTTAGGAACCACTCAAGCAGGAATGTTGGTGGGACTAGCACTTTTATCAAACTCTTTCAACGTCTCCATTCTCGGATGTGATCTAAGATATGGTCCGCTTTTGTCTACTCAAAGTTGGCCAACAATTTGGTGTCGGCATCGTATCTCACGGGTAATTGGAAATGGTTTAAGAAAGTGATTGCCAATTCGTCGAAGGAAGAGTATCTTGAGCGATCGAGCTCGATGTACTATTCTGCCACACTCTCGATGAGAGTGCATTGAAACAAATGCAATTGGACGGAGTCGTCTCTCAAAGAATTAGATGAGCACCATAAATGGAAGGTAGTCACATGATCACTTGGATCTTTGTTAGGCTTGGCCTCAAACTTTGGGATGTCTGAAGGAAACTTGGTCAGCATAGGGGGCCAATGCAGAACATAACATATGGGGTCGTTTAATAATCTTGTCAAGTCTGGAAAGTGTAGAGTTGCCAAAAACAATAATTTTGGGTTGTTGATTGTAACCAGGGAAAAGGGAGCCTGGAATTTGGCTAGCACCAGGTTGCTAGGAAAAGTTAGGTTGTTGGACAGGGTTCTGGTAATAACCATGGTCATGACCAGCGTAAGGATTATTCTCTTGTTGAGACGTCATTGGTTGACTCTCGTAATAGGACGTAAAGCGTTGGGCTCTCGTCACATTCCAAGTATTTTGGGAAGGGTTGCCCCCTGTCGATCTGACGGGCATAGGTGTTGAGCCTTGCACGGGGTTCCATTGGCTATGGAAGGGGTTTCCACTAGTCGGCATCCCTGGCAAGGGAACTGATCCCTTCCATGGATTTGAAGGTCCTTGTGAGGAAGGAATTCCTAAGTTTTCCCCATGTGTAGGAATAGTACCTTCTACAGGATGTTGTTGTCCATAACTGGGGTTGCCCCCGGCCGAGATGACAACTGACAAGAAAGTGTTGTTACCAAACGCGTCGAACAAAGAGAACGGTGTCGAACCTATCAGCATGCTATAATTAGGAAGTCCTTGACTAACTGCTCCAAATGAACTATAGTTTACATTCAGCCCGGTGGAGTGTTGGCGGGCACCGCCGAGCAAAGGGGACGAAGGAGGTATATGAACCCCTCCATAAGGGAAAGCATTATAGGAAGCTGAAGTGCCCCCCATGGATCCTTGTAGAGGAGTGTTGGAGCTCCATGCCCCGAGACCTAACATCTGTAGAGTGGGGTGGGAAAGAACAGTGCTTGTACCGAAGCCAGGCATCTCGTATGAGAACGGAGGGCCTGTCACCTTCTTGGTGAACGAAGCAATGATCGCCGCCATAGATGGAATCAAACCATTGCCCGAGGTAGAGGAAGTTGAGACCATAGTGGTCTAGATCGACGACCATTGGTTAGGAGGTGGAACACCCCTTGTAGTGACAGTCGTAGAGGAAATATGAGTATTCCCTGAAGAAGTAACGACATTTATTTCCATTGTTGCTTGTGACACTACCTAATGCTCGTAAGGTTGAACCTATACAATGATGGGCGTCAATAGATCAGTGATTGGAGGATTATACGGACCAAGAGCTTGTGCTCCGAGGTCATAAATGATTGGTTCCTCTGGAATCGAATGTTTTCCTCTCAGAGATGAGTCAGGCACAGATTCTTGTAACCCGGTTGCCTCAAAAGACCCTTGCTGGTCTAGTTTTTGCCTTAGTGGTGGCGGGGGTGGCTCAAGATCAACCGACGGCAGGCCCAAAATCCTTCGCGACTGGCGGAGCTCCTAATCCTCCACTGTGAGAGCACTAGGGATTTCTATAATTGTTTTAAAAACCAGCACACACTAGAAAAAGTTCCTATGACGTAAGACAAGCATATCACTAGCTAGTTGGAAGAACAGTTACAACAACCAACACTAGAGCAACTTACCGGTGCAAGTGAAACTCGAATACGGAAGCACCCTCTAGGTATACTCTACAAAGCATGGCTCGATGTCTACCCTAGGTACCACGGTATACCCCCGCAGTCACCTGTGTAAGTCACTAAGATAAAGGCAACTAGGTTTCCAGCGCGCGAACAATCACCAGGCAGGTACAGTGGGCAGTCGGTGGACCGCAATGAGTAGGGTATCAATCCCAAATCCTATCAAGGGTATCGAAATAAAGTGTTCTGAAAGACGATTGAGGACCTCGAATGGATTCGATACCCACGAAGCTTCGTGGCAAATGTGATCAACGGAATCCCAAGATAAGCCCTCTATATGCGTTCCCCACTACGCTCGGTCCGACTTTGGAGGGGTTATCTCCGCTACCTTTCCGCATGCGACCTCGTGTTTAGCCCCTGTGTTAGAGGGGGGTCCCGGATAACTTTCACGGTTACTGGAATTTCAAGCACTCCCTAGCTCAAACTCTTATGTTTGTTTTTGTAGCCTTGAAGAGTTTCCTCTCCAATCCTAAATCAAGGCTCTAGCCTTGACTAAATTGATGAACCCTTCAAACACAAAGTCTAATAAATTTTAATTAGGCGTTAATTTTAGTGGTTGTCTTAATTCAATAGGAACGAAAGTGAAACTAGTGATGTTCTTTAAGAGACGAAAGAGAAGAGCATAAGATGATACTGGAAACAAAAGTAATTCTTTCTTCACAAATAAAGATTTGCCAATTGAAACTCTTTCACCAAACTTTTTGTAACTACTTTTCTCGGATCTTTGAAAAGAAATACTTGAAACAAGATTTCGCTTGACTACGAGCTACTTAATGTCCTAAGAATTTAATTTAAGAACTTAGAAAAAAAAAAATTCCTTGGTAAACAAAGCAACTTAACCTAAACTACTTTACCAAACAAAGTAATAGAAGATTTTTTTTATTGTTTTATGCTTCAAAACAAGAAATTTGAAAATGAATTCTTTTCTTTTCTTCCAAATAAAAAAGGGGAAAATGACGATAAGACAGGACCAAGAAATGGCTTTTGGCCCAATCACAGATCGCAGGGAGTCACTAACAATACCAAGCAGGCAGATCAAAGCAGACTCACCAACTTGTCTAAAAACCCTATTCAAAGAAAACACAAGAAATCTTTTGTCAAAAGAAAGCTAAATTGAAGTCATACCTAGGCTACAGACTACTATAACAGAGACCAGTACTAGATCAAGAAAAACCCTAAGGAGTGTGACTTCTGATGGGGAAAAGGATGACTGCCTCTTCTTTTCTACAAAAATTTTGTCAACAAGCACGTTATTGACACTTCAACGGCCAGCGTATGTACACGGGTTGTCCAAGGGCAGGGCGCGTATGTACACGGGTTGTCCAAGGGCAGGGCACATATGCACACGTGTAGGCCCACTACAGGTCGCGTACACCTTTGTAACTCCTTAAAAAAATGAAAAAAACAACAATCCAACACAGGCAGGGAGTACTGGTATGGAAGACCAACATCCCTTAAAGACACAGAAGCTTACAGAAACTCAGAAAGCAATGAATAAACTGATTCAAAGAACCCAAAAAAATAATATCCCCAAAGACCCTAGAGGCATCCCCAGTATGGTCACCAATTCTGCTATAGCGGGAAAACCCCTCTACGGACTACACAAAGGGTCTAAAGTGTAGGCAGAGCTAACCATCTAAAGTCTCCTACTTTTTATCACTATCCCAGCATTACCCCACAATCATACATAAAAGACAAGAGAGAGGGATCTGGTAGGCCTACCTTAAACTCTGCGTCCGGTGTCGATCCCTTTGCGCTTGGTTTTTTCCTGACTGCAAATCTCCTCCCAAGGCTGACCTGCATTCATCAAAAGATAAACAAGAAACTACAAGCATGCATTCTACATATGGATTAGTGGGTTAGACATCATAAACAAGAAATGTAAACAAATCATATAAGTTTAAGACATCATTTGGTGGGGCGGAAAAAGTACTTCTTTATATTAATCTCACAAAAGTCGCTTACAACATGAGACCGACATTGCTCCTTGAACTTGGTCCTGGGCTCCTTTTCACCATGCACCAACTGCTTCCACGTCTTCTTCTCCTCTTCAGTTCTCTCTTAGGGAAATAGTAAGGGCTTTACAATTGGGGCAAAGGGGGATTGATAAAATGGGCAGAGTTTCTTTACTCTCGTGCTTCCCCTTGCAATGGGACCCCAACCCCTTCTTTTATAGGCCAAAATGGATAGTAACGGATGGGGTGACTGGATATGGGAAATCAAATGGTTAAGTAACGGCCCAGAAACCAATATCCTATGCAATTGTCCACATTTTGTGATATTTTGTGAGTGTACGTGGGTTGTAGTGGCTTAGCAAGGGTGTGTACGCGGGCAGTAATGGTGCAGGGCACATACACCTTCAAAATGATGGTTTTTAGAAGAGTTGTTCAATAATGGTTTGGTAAATATAGCAAGTTAGAAGGCCTAATGCCAGGTATGCATGTCAGGTGCAATTTAGGGTTATAACAACCACCACCCCTGGTTATTTGGCTAAGGGTCCATGCAATATGGGAGAATCCCAACACGAACCCGTGGTAGAAATTGGCAAGGCCTAAGAAGCTCTGAAGCTCAGTGAGTGTGGTTGGGGTTGGCCAGTCACGGATGACTTGGATCTTGGCTAGATCCACATTTATGCCATGCTGATCAATTATGTAGCTCAGGTAATGGACCCTGTCCATGCCGAAGGAGCATTTTTCCAAGTTGGTATATAGCTTGTGCTGCCGCAGGGTGTGCAGAACCTGCTGAATATGATGCAAGTGTTCGGCCCAAGTCTTGTTTTAAATGAGAATGTCATCCAGATACACCACTACAAAAGTATTGGTGAATGGTCAAAGGATATCGTCCATCATCCTCATGAAAGTGGTTGGAGAATTTTTCAAACCAAAGGGCATGACCAATCATTCAAAAAGGCCTTCCTTTGACTTGAAGGTGGTTTTCCATACATCTGTTTGTTCTATCGGGACCTGGTGGTAGCCAGACTTCAGATCAATCTTATTGAAGTATTTGGCCTCCGTGAGTTGATCAAGGAGGTCTTCGATTCGGGGAATCAGGTACCAGTTTCTTACTGTGATTTTATTTAGAGCTCGGTAATCAATGCAGAGTCGCCAGGTTCCATCTTTCTTCTATACCAACATGA
Organism: Picea engelmannii; assembly: GCA_009831015.1. Taxonomy (NCBI): domain Eukaryota; kingdom Viridiplantae; phylum Streptophyta; class Pinopsida; order Pinales; family Pinaceae; genus Picea; species Picea engelmannii. The sequence continues at coordinate 151,019 of ML781202.1, read as the reverse complement.
TTGGGCTCCCACAAGGTGATGAGCTGGGACGGATGTGCTCCTTGTGGAGCAGTTCTTGGATCTGTCGCAGACCGCTATGATACCACTGATCCAGATTTTATGAGCAGAAAAAAATGACTACAGATTATTAATAGGTGCTTAACAAAAAATAACAGAGATACAGTAAAATCGATTTTCTATTCAATAAGGAAATAAGTTGAAACTGTAAAATGCAGCAGAAACAAGCTTGTTGGAATGGTGGCGGCTTATCTATGAGAAGAGATGTGACGGCTGCGCTCATTCACAAGAAGATGATTACAATGAGGCTCTGAAGGCCTTTTTACAATAAACAAGAATGTAAAAAACCCTAGACATCCAAAAACCTAAGCCTAGGATATGAAGCGCCAAAAGTCATGTGGGCCTCGTTTGGGTAAGTTAGTATATCAACTTCCCGGGGTCATAACTTTTGCATACGATCTCCATTTTAGGCGTATGATATCCCATTGTAAAGGTATCATCGAGGAGATTCATTTTTGGGGCTCAATCGTGCCTTCAACTATAATTTAGAATCTCAATCCCGAAAAACCTTCATTTAGGCCCTCAAAATGGCCCCGAAAGTTAAAACTGCTAAAAATAGTAAATTGCCAAAATTGTCAGAAAACCGTTTTGAGCTAGTTGGAAAAGGTGGGTGGCCACCAATATTCACCTGGGATGATCATTGGCCAGTTCAACTGAAAGCAGGCTTCCAAACCACACCAAAGAATAAACCCTTCAGATTTGAAAAATTCGGGATCGAACACCCAACTTTCAAGGAAAGAATCAAACAGTGGTGGCGGGAGGAGAAACCAGAGCAAGGGACAAGGATGTTCAAATTCTATAAGAAACTAAATTACATCAAATATAATCTCAAGGAGTGGAACAAGAACACTTTTGGGAATATAAACCAAGATAAAAACAACATAGAAGACAAAATGAAAAAACTCCAGGAAACCTTCATAACAGAGGGCTATATGGAGGATCGAAAAAAGGAAGAGATCCATATGACCTAGGAATGGGAAGCTAGATGCCAGCAGGAAGAAACATTGTGGCGACAAAAGTCTCGTATCATATGGTTAAGGGAAGGAGAGGGGAATACCAAGTTTTTTCATAGAACAACCATGGCCAGAAGAGCCCATAACAAAATCCTGAAGATTAAGGACTAGGATGGAATAGAGAGAGAGTCAGCTAAGGAGATCAAAACCACTCTGGTAAACCACTTCCACGAGATAGCCCAGGAACCCACCCAAGACAAAACAGAGGCCATACAAAGGATAACCCAACATATCCCCCGCCTGGTCACCGAGGAACAAATAACAACCTAAACAAACCCGTTGCTGAGGAGGAAATTGACCAAGTACTCCAGGAAATGCCCAATGGGAAAACCCAGGTCCAGATGGTTTCACAGTGGAGTTATTCAAAGCCTGTTGGGATACTATCGAACACAAAGTTTATAGGGTAGTGGAAGACTCTAGAAGATCAACCTCCATTCTAAAAGAACTAAATGCCACAATGAATACCCTAATCCCCAAAGAAAATGAAGCCAAAATCCCTGACTGTTACAGACCTATATCACTTTGCAATGTGGTTTATAAGATAATATCCAAAGTTATAGTAAATAGATGGAAACCCCTCCTACCCACACTGGTCTCACAAGAACAGACATGCTTTGTGGAAGGAAGACAAATAATGGGCAATATCATCCATGCCCACGAGCTTATCCATACCCTGAAGCTTCAAAAGAGAGGAGGGATGATAATACAACTGGACCTAGCAAAATCTTATGACAAAATTAGATGGCACTGTATGGTCAAAACTTTGGAAGCCTTTGGTTTCACCCAGCACTGGATCAGCTGGACAGTCAGCCTAGTATCCACAACAAGCTACTCACTACTAATAAATGGAGCCCCTGCCAAACCTCTATGGCCCATGAGAGGCATTAGACAAGGTGACCCGCTGTCCCACTTCATGTTCATTATGATGATGGAAGGTCTCAGCCGAAGCATAAAAATCACAACAACAACAGGTGAAATAGCATGTATTAAACCTTTCAAAAATTGCCCTACTTCCACACACCAACAGTTCGTGGATGACACTTTACTTCATGGCATACCCATAGTCAAGGAAGCCAAATCCTACAAACAAATCCTATAAGAGTTTGGGGAATCCTCAGGAGCAGAGATCAACCATTCCAAATCTATGATCTTCTTCTTCAATACCAACCCTGCAATCCAAAGAAATTTGGCCAACTTTTTGGGCTTCGAACGCAAAGCACTCCAAACTAAGTACTTGGGCATTCCCTTGATAGACAAAGCTTACAAAATGTCAACTTGGGAAGGAATAATCAACAAGTTATAGGAGCGGGTGAAAAATTGGATGCACAGATCCCTCAACCTAGCCGAAAAACTTATTCTGACCAAGTTTGTTTTGCAAGCAATTCCAACCTTTATGATGTCTGTTTTCCCAACCCCCAAGGAGATACTACAAAAAATAAGAACCATCCAAAGGGACTTCTTGTGGCGAGGAGCGGAAACAAAGAAAAAATGGGCCCTGGTGGCTTGGGAGAAGGTCTGTAAACCAAAAAACAAAGGAGGCATGGGGCTACAAGACTCGCAAATGACCAATGATGCCTACAGGGCGAAACGTTGGTGGCGTCGGGTCAAAGAAACTACTACACCATGGGTAAACCTGTGGAAGGAAAAGTATGCCTCAGACATACGCGAACATGACATAATCTGCTTCAGAGGCAGCAGGGAAGGTTCATCCATCTAGAACTTAGCTTGGCGCAACAAAGCCTAGATTCAGACACACAACTTTTGGGAAGTAAGGAATGGAAAAACAACTAGATTCTGGGAGGACGCCTGGCAACAGGAACCTAGAATGGAGAAACTGGACAGGGAGGCACTCCAACAGGAGATGATAGCGCAAGGTAAAACTAGAGTCTACCATTACTGGAAACAAGAAACAAATCGCAACAAATGGAGAATCTGGGACACTCTCACTCCACAGAATAGAGACCAAACCACAACAACAGTAAAAAAGGTGGAGGAGGAATTGGGGAGACAAAAAATTGTAGTCACGGAAGGAAATGACTAGCTGAGATGGGGACAAAAAGATGATATGGAATTCAACCTAAAATAATTCCGACACTATATCATGGACTAGGACCAAGAAGACCCAATGCAACAATGAGATAAGCTTTGGAGAAGCCCCCACTGGCCAAAAATAAAATTTTTCCAATGGTTAATACTCCACAACCGAATTCTAACTTGGGAAAACCTAAGGAAAAGGGGATTCATAGGTCCATCCATATGTCACCTCTATCAAGCCAAGGAAGAAACAATGAACCATCTCCTCGACGAATGCACCTACACAACAGAAATTTGGGACTGGGCGACAGGTATATTCTGACAGTCAAATAGGATCCGAGGTAATATCTCCGCAACTATCAATATCTGGAAAGAGAACTATAGTGAAAACAAAGAGGTGAATCTCTGTTGGACCCTCATCCTGGGAATGATCATATGCGCAATATGGAAGGAAAGGAACTGATGCATCTTCAGGAACGAAAGTTGGTCAGAAGGGAATATCAAGGAAACAATAATCTCCATGAAAAGAGAAACGGTGCAGAGTCGCAATTGCCAGATAGGAAGAGTGCAACTCACAGAGCAGGACTACTGAATCCTAGAAGCCTTCCACCTTAAAGACAGACACAACCCCAATTAGGTAAGATGACCACCGCTACTCCAAGTAGGTGAGCGTAACTGGAAACCACCATTAGCAAGATCCCTCAAGCTGAATTTCGACGGGGCATCAAGAGGTAACCCAGGATGGACAGGAATGGGAGGAGTAATCAGGGATAGTGAAGGAAATATAATTCGGCTATACACTGGGAGCCTGGGAAACTCAACCAACAACACCGCGGAATTCAGATCCCTGGAGACCAGCCTCGAGATTCGAAGCCGCGAAAGGATGAAAAATGCCATAGTGGAAAGAGATTCCACGTTGGTTATCAACACAGTAAGGAGACTCCAAAACGGTACCAGAGTGGGCAAAATTTAGAGGCACTGGCACTTGGCACATTCCCTACAAAAAATTCAGGAGCACTTGCAGATGGGGATCACAGTGGAGTTGCGCTGGATACATAGGTCAACAAATGGACTAGCGGATAGAATCGCTAACAAAGGGTTCGACAAGGAAGGACCAGAACTGGACACTATATGGAGTTACATCCCGAATGGTCAATTTCGAACAGACTGCATCCAACTAGTAGCAAAAGACCGTGATGACAACTCAAGTACGGATGACCACATCGAGGAAGGAGGCGCAAGGATAACTGAAGGGCATATAGGATCCAGGCAGAATCATATATCCCATCACTCAAACACGAGTTACAATGCAGATCCAGGTCACACAACAAGAGGAGATACGACACCACGGTCCTATCAATAGGAAGAAGTACATGGGTTGTCCATGGGAAAGAAAAAAAGATAATCAGCAGGTGGCAAAGGACGAAGAACAAAAGGGTTTTCCATGGTCAAGTATGGGTACACCTCACCCAAGTACAGATATGGGGAGTGGCACTGATTTTCGTACAGGGTGCAGAGCAGAGGATTAGCGCAGGGATTATGGCAGGGCTCCCAAGAGCACACATACCGAAACAGTGAAAAAGGACCAGAAGGTACACCTTTACGGGCGACAAATGATTGCCAAGACGAGCTCGCAGCCGGGGAAAGCCCATAAGAGAAGAAACACCAGGAATAGCCACAGACCGGAGATAAACAATTATAGAGGCCATCTTACATATAAGGACAGGGTGAATAGGAACAGGAAAATAACCCAAGGCAAAAACCACCACAAACAAGCCGAGATGGTACGAATGAAGAAAACCCATAGTAAGAGAGGCCCCCAGGGGAAACAATCTTCGACAAGCACCCGAAGGATTACAAGGATGGAGTAAGCGGCTAGAGAAGCCAAGGGTACCTTTCTCACGCAGGTCGACCCAAAGGGAAAAGCGATCATCACCAGGTGGGAGAGAGAAATCAACACCACACGCAAGGGCAAATCCTGGAAGGAACTTATTCAGGAAGTTGATGGGATAAGGGACCTAGGGGCCACACAACCCAGAACAACCCTCTACCACAAAACGGTGGAGGAATCCTAGCAAACAAAAATGTTGATAGGCAAGATGAACGTTGACCAGAAAGAGACCAGCTGGGAGGCTATCAGGGACAACAAGAATATGCTCACAAAAATCCTAAGTCGCCTCAGCAACCTGGAGGCTAGTGAAAAAAGACTAGCTGAGGACCAGAGGAGCCAGAGGGAGAAAATGGAACGAATGGCAGACCAATTCCACCTTTACCTACGCTATGTCCACCACGTTGACATCACACCAACATACCGGAGTGGAACACCAGCTTGTATCAGAAAGATGCGCCCGATGGCCCAGAGGAGAACGAGGCAGGAAAGGATGGAGACAAAAGACATCCCATCATCCTGGACTAGCGCAGGTTCAGACCTGGTCAAGTTGTGTTCAATGTAGGAGCAACCTCTTTTTTATGGTTATGTCTTTTATGTATATGATTTGGTTTAGTTTTTCAAACTGGTTTTCGGAGGACTGCGTCGGTTTCCCATGGTGGTGGCCCAACCTCCCTCCCTGCTAACTTAGACAACGCAACTCTGGAATCCCTGATCTGGTTTCCTTTTTGGCAGATCAAGGGAGTCCCCCTTTATTTTTTGTACCATAACTTCTTTCAGTAATACCGGAACTCACACTCGCTTACAAAAAAAAACACCCTCCTTATTTTTGGAGTTAAAATTGTGACTTAATTGAAACAGTAGCTCTGATCACCGGTACTATCATGAACAAAAAACTTCAAATTAGCTTGTAAATCGAAAAGTGGTATTTTATTTATTAATCAATTTTATTTTATTTTTTTAATTTATATTAAAAAAATAAATTGATAAAAGAAACTCCACATATATGTTTCTTTTTTAATTTAAAGCAAAAAAGACATATTTTTCTATTTAATTTTTGTCAAAAGAAAAAAGAAATACAATTTTGTATAAAAATTATATTTTTTTTAATGAAAACCCTATTTTTTAAAATGAAAAATTGTCTCGTTTAATGAAAATTCAAAATACACATTTTAAAAATGAAAAACACAATTTTTTAAATGAAAAAACACACTTTTTTTTTTAAAAAGAATGCAATTTTTTTTAAATGTTGAAAAAAAAATAAAGCATTAAAAATAAAACTTTCAATTATTTAAAAACAATATTTTGAAACCAAAATTAATAAAAAAGAAGCATTAATATAAAAAATAAAAATCGAGCTTGAAAAAAAATAAAATCAAACTTAAAAAAAATAAATAAATAAGATTTAAAAACAAAAATTAAAATGATGATGATGATGATGATGATGATGATGATGATGATGATGATGATGATGATTAATGTCCACTAAGACCTAATTGGTCTATCGGACCTTAAGAGGGTAAGTGATTACTTGTGATTCTTTAGAATTTTGTTTCTGTGCTCGAAAAGCATTAAGAGAAGCTTTCCAAGATCACCATACTTTTGTTGAGTTAAGAGGTTAGGAAGGTTGGTAGTGTGATCAATATTTTGAAAATGAGATCTAATATGGGTATAGGCTGGACAATGTAAGAGAAAGTGCTTTTCATATTCAACCTTCTTAGTGTCACAAAGGTGACACACTCTTTCATCCCATGACATTTTAGGAATTGACCAACGCCTAGTTTCACTATGGAACTCGTGAGAATTTGTTCTTATCTTAGCAATTTTTTTCTTTATACTTGGCAAAACAGATAGATAATTTTGATATTCTAGATTAGGGTTGATTACATCTTTATAATACCTTAATTTTATTTCTTCCTCTAACTCTTTATCACACCACATTTTTTCCTTAAATTTTGATTTGACATTTTTTTTAATAGTATCTTTATTCTGCAAAATGGTTTCTTCCATGATTCCCCAATAGTTTAGCCAAGATCGGGCGTCTTTATGCCATCCTC
>ML781202.1:121776-134344 GCA_009831015.1 Picea engelmannii | reverse complement strand
GGACAAATCTGGCTGAGAAGAAAAAGATGGGTCCTCCAGGACCATGCTCAGGTCGCTCCTGCTCTCGGTACTCCATGTCTAGGACCATGTGGGCCTCGAGACATGATCTCCTAGTTATCCCTGGATATCGGGGATAACAGGACTAGCTTGCTAGAGTGATTGTTGAGACTTTTTTTTTTATGAAGACAATGTTAACACTAAAGGAAGATTGCAAGCTTTTCCTACCATGTAAGGAAAATATGGTCTATATAGTAAATTGTAATTTATATTGAATAAGTCTACTATAAATTCTAAGTGAAGTGGATGGTGTGTTAAAAATAATACTTAGATGCTAAATAATATAATAAGTTAGAACAAAAATTATAACATTCAATTTCATTGTGTTGGACATATTGTCATTCATGTGTTGTCATTGATGTCAACGGTCATAATAAGCAGAGCAGCAAGTTTAATCTCAGGAAGAAAAGTATACTAAGAATTGACGGAAGAACATCACCTTAAGGCTGAAGCAATTTGTGATTATTGTTGATCACGATAGGATCAACAATATTCCTATGATAAAAGCTCAGGAGGGTTAGCAAATGCAGAGATCAAAGCTCGAAAGGAAAAGCGTAGGCTCAAGGTGAGAAGTCTCAACAATCGTTTGATCAGAGTGAGAAGCCTCAGCAGTCGTCTGATCAATAAATTGATTGTGTTTATCGTCTAAACCCTACGAACGTCGGTCACATGAGTGACTGTGGGCTTGAGGATCGTTGGAGGATCATGACCATCGGATTTGCAAGCCAGATCAACGACAAGGATGAATTATGGGGATCAGAAGGAGAATTAAATGACTCGTTGTTTCCAATACCACAATTGGTCTAGATCATCAGATCTCACAGACTCAGATATCAACAACTGTGGTTGATCCAACAAGAGATCATATTAAGTCGGATTGAGTTGTGACCGTCGGATGCACAATCTCCAGATCAACGATAGGGATAGATTGCGGAGATCGAAAGAAGAATTAAATATCACGCTAGTTCTAATCCCGCAATTATTCAGGACCGTCTGATCTTATAGCTTCGAAGATCGATGATTGTGGTTGACTCAACAACAACGCACAACTTCAAATCACAGATTTTTGGTGACAAGTTAAATCACTCGCAAGTTGTGGTTCTGCAACCATCCTTGATCGTTGATCTTCTTCGAGAATATTCACAACCGTTGGATCACTTTAAAGTGGAAGGATAGGATAAGCGGGGCCAAAGGGTTGAGAATTTAATTATCCGAATACCCGTCAGTCATCGGATCAAACCCGCATTCCCGTCAGTGGTTGGATCATTTTCGAGTGGAAGGATAGGATAAGCTAGAAGAGCAGCACCGTAGATAGATCGATTCATTGATCCAAGATCCTGATCGAACAAACATCTTTCACTTCGGGTCTAAAGATGTGAGGAGGTTACACTCCAAAAAGTTTGAGATGTGAAATTCCTGAAGCTCGGAGAGCTGAAATAAATTCTCGACCACCGGATCATCTGAAGTAAGCCTCAGTCGTCCGATTCAAGAGGACATGTGAGAGACCATGGTGGCATACCACGTCAGCAAAGACATATGGCAGATTACGTCAGCAAGGACACATGGCACAGTTAAAGAATGACAAGTTTCAAGTTGAAATCAGTATTTCAGGTACGTGCCAATCACAGATCTGAGTGACATGTGGTAGATACTCGGATCATGACATGTGATCCAATGACATAAGTAAGTTACGTCACTCCGGGAGTTTTCACCACTAGAAAATGACAAAAGCTCTGAAGTCCCGAAATCCTGAAATAGATATGGTTCGTCTGATCTAAAGAAAAACTTTGGAAGTATTCTCAGCCATCGGATTGAACAATGAAAGGATGAGTGTAAGGATCAAATCTGACCATTGATTTGTTTTCGTGAAATAAATCGTTTGATCTGATTTGAAGGTTTGAAAATTTGAAAACCCGAAGTTTCGAAGGGCGAAGTTTCGTCAGTCGTCCATCTCATCAGAAGATTGAATCGTGATCGTTGAATTGATAAGCGCTCGTTAATCCTAGCATCTATTCATCGTCATTGGTCATGCGATATAAGGGATTTAAATAAAATATAATACATCATTGTAATTGATAAGCACGTGGTTCTGTAACGCTCGGTCACATGTAATGGTTTGAAGGAAGCGCCTCCGTAGAATTCGATTCCTGTGAAAATAACAGAGGTTCGAGATCGAGTTTAAAGGATGAAATTGATCCATATGTGATCAATTTATGAAAAGCCTTCACAGTAAAAATAATAATCAATGATTATGGTTAAGTTAAACAAAGAGGTATGATGGTTCAAAACCAAGGGACACAGTGTGTCACTCTCACATCGTTGTGAAGAATATATAAACAAGGAAGAGTGTTGAGAAGAAGTGTGTTCTGCAGTCCGAATCAGAGAATATATTAAATCAAAGAAGCAGAGAGAGATGGAGTAAAAGACTTGAAACAGAAGTTTGTCCATATTCAAAAAATCAAGGGTGGTTGGGTGGTGCAAGGGCAGGTTGGTGCCTGCAGAGGAAGTTGGTGCTTCCTTGTCAGTTGTAGCTGACTAAATAGGGGGTTGTAGCTTCCTACCAGTTGGTGCTGGTGAAAAAGGGTGTGGGTGCATCCTGATCAGTTGGTGTTGATAGAAAAGGAAGAATATCCTCCTTCTATGTAACATGTAAAACAAATTTTGCAGTTAATAGAAAAGAGTTTGTGGCTTTTCCCATTCCGGTTCCACGATAAAATATTGTGTCAAAATTTTGTTTGCATAAATAAAAGAAAATTGATAAAATTACTATGTCATTGATTCACCCCCCCCCCCTCTCAGTGACTAGATCTGATCTTTCAATTGGTGTCAGAGCAGGTCTCTTCACAAAAGGTTTAAATCACTTGAAGAGGAATATACATTAGAATGGATCAGCAACTGAAGATGTCATAAAAAATCCCCCTATTTAATGGTGAAGACTATATCTTCTGGAGTGTTAGAATGAAAAGCTATATGATGTCCATTGGATTGGAAGTATGGACATTAGTGGAAAATGGATATGATGTTCCAAAAACCAGTCCCATAGAAGCAGAAGACAAGAAAAAATTATGGGACCATGCAAAGGCTTTAAACACACTACAAGCTGGACTGAGTAAGAAAATCCTTGCTAAGGTACTAAACTGTAATAATTCAAAACAACTATGGGATAAATTGGAAACCATATATGCAGGAGATTCCAAGGTAAAGAGGGCCAAACTCTAGAGTCTCGGAGTACAATATGAAGGTCTGAAAATGAAGGATGAAGAGAATATCTCAGAGTACTTTGAAAGAATCGATAATATTATTAATGCAATCAGAGGATTGGGAGTAGAAGTTTCAGATAATGAGGTAGTTGAAAAAGTACTAAGAACACTACATATTCTATACAATCCTAAAGTGTCCTCTCTTGAAGATCGGGATAATCTAGATAAACTCACCATGGATGAATTGTATGGAATCCTCATTGCCTATGAGTTAAGATTATGTCATGAGAACCTCCCACAAGGAGAGGCAGCCTTCAAGGTGCTCAAGAAAACAAAAGGTCAGAAGAAAAAACCTCAATCTAGCCATCATGAAGAAGTTGATGTGGAAGAAGCCAATTTTATAAAGAAACTTCAGAAAGGAGCAGGGAAGTACAAAGGCAAGCTCCCTTTCAAATGATTTAACTGTGGCAAGGTTGGCCACTTTGCATCCAAGTGTCCCTGTCCCAAGGAAGACTCTGAGGATGAAGAAAACAAAACTAAATAATACAAGAAGAAGGAAAAACCCAACTACAAGAAAAAAATTTACAAAAGAAAAAAGAATTTCTACTCAAAAGAAGAAAACAACAGTTCATCAGAGTCTAGTGACAGTGATGAATCCGATGATGATGAAGTCATTTTTCTAGGTATTGAAGAGTCTAAGAATATAGAAGAAACTAAACATGAGAAAGAGTCAGAAGATGAAGCAGAATTTAATATGGAAGAAGAACTTCTCAGTGCCTTGGATGAATTAAGAAAATACAAAACCAGATATAGACAACTACAAAGTTTTATAGTTGAACAAAAATAAAAACATGAACAGAAAGAAAAGGAGATGGAGAAATTCATGAGCAACCTGAAAAACCAAATCCTAGAAGCAAATAGGATCGAAGAAAGTCTGGAAAAGTCTCTTAGAGAAAAATAAACAACCAGTGAAAGAATGGAGGCAGAAATAGTTCACCTGAGAAAAGAACTGGATGCAAAGTTCATTCAAACAAATGAAAATAGTTCTAAAATATTAGATAAGATTATTACCACACAAAGGGATTCAGATAATAAAAAAGGAATAGGCTATTCTCAAGAAGAAATCAAAGTTAATTCAAAATCTTATGCAGATATTATCCTCAGTACATCCAAGAAGAAAAATGAAGAGAAGGCAAGAAATGATCAGAACTCCATGAATTTGATGATGATGAAGTCATTTTTCTAGGTACTGAAGAGTATAAGAATATAGAAGAAACTAAACCTGAGAAAGAGTCAGAAGATGAAGCAGAAGTTAATATGGAAGAAGAACTTCTCAATGCCTTGGATGAGTTAAGAAAATACAAAACCAAATATAGACAACTGAAAAGTTTTATAGTTGAACAAAAAGAAAAACATGAACATAAAGAAAAGGAGATGGAGAAACTCATGAGCAACCTGAAAAAACAAATCGTAGAAGCAAATAGGATCGAAGAAAGTCTGGAAAAGTCTCTTAGAGAAAAACAAACAACCTGTGAAAGAATGGAGGCAGAAATAGTTCACCTGAGAAAAGAACTAGATGCAAAGTTCATTCAAACAAAATATGAAAATAGCTCTAAAATATTAGATAAGATTATTATCACACAAAAGGATTCAAGTAATAAAAAAGGAATAGGCTATTCTCAAGAAGAAAGCCAAGTTACTTCAAAATCTTATGCAGATATTCTCCTCAGTACATCCAAGAAGAAAAATGAAGAGAAGACAAGAAATGATCAGAACTCCAAAGGACCACTTCCACCCATCAAGAAGGAAGATAAGACAATACCAAAGAAGTTCTATCAAAATAGGTATCCTCACATTTTCTTTGGTTATTGCTTTGCATGCTCTAATTTCAGACACAAAGCTATGAATTGTAGAGCATATAGAAGGAAAAATTTGAGGGTTAAGAACTATAACCGTATAGATAACCAAGCAGTAAATCAAGTCAAAAGCAGAAACTATAACTCCTTTTCACCTCTACAAGAAGTGGACCTAGAATGCTTCAGATGCCATAACTATGGACATAAGGCCAATAATTGCAAATTAATGGAAGCCTCAGAACAACAAAGATTCATTAGAGAGAAAAAGAAGCTTTGGAAAGAAAAAATGCCAAAGAAGGAATGTCTTATTGCCTTAAAAACCCAAGATAAAGAAGATCTCTGGTATGTTGACAGTGGGTGCTCAAAACATGTGACAGCAAACAAAGACAAGTTTTCGAACTTAAAGAAACAAAAAGGTAAAGTTACATTTAGTGACAATGCTTCAGGTAACACACTTGGGAAAGGCACTGTGAGTTTGGGAAAAGACAAAGCCAAGAATGTGTTGCTTGTTGAAAAATTGAAACCTATACTATTAAGTGTCAGCCAAACCTGTGATCAAGGGCACTTTTGCATCTTTGATTCCTAGAAATGTGAGATTAGGAGAGAAGACACGGGAAAACTGGTTGGTACTGCTCCTAGAACTTCCGAAAATGTGTATATACTAGATGCAAAACTGAATGACGAATGTCATATGAATCTAGTAGATGAAAGTTGTCTATGGCATAGAAGGTTGGGGCATATTAACTTTGACAATCTAGTGAAATTCAACAATCTTGGTGCAGTAAGAAACTTGTGAAAGATCATAAAGCCTTCAAATACTATGTGTAGACACTGTTAACTAGGGAAGCAAACTAGAATAACGTTCAAAGAAAAAGAATACACAACCTCAAAACCTTTAGAGCTTGTTCACACTAACCTATGTGGACCTACAAGAACCAAGAGTTTGCAAGGAGAGTCTTACTTTATGTTGTTCATTGATGATTTTACTAGAATGGGTTTGATATGTTTTCTCAAAGATAAATCAGAAGCACTTAACAAATTCAAAGCCTTTAAAACCCTTATTGAAAATGAAAAGGAGACAAAAATCAAATGTCTTAGATCAAAAAATGGTGGTGAGTTCACCTCAAAAGAGTTTGATCTCTTTTGTGAAACCCATGGAATAGAACAGTTCATAAGGTTGCAAGGACTGTGCTCAATGAAGCAAAATTGTCTGATGGATATTGGAGGGAAGCTGTAAGCACGACAGTATACATATTGAACAGAGGTTAGTTCAGGGTTAATAGTGATAAGTCTCCTTATGAACTATGGTTTGGAAGAGCTCCAACGGTAAAATACTGCAAGGTCTTTGGAAGTAGGTGCTACATCAAAAGACTTGATGAGAATCTTGGAAAATTTGATGCCAAATCTGATGAAGGTATCTTTCTTTGATATGCTTCTAACAAGAAAGCATACAGATGCTACAATCTTAGATCACATAAGATTGTTGATAGTGTTGATGTCAAGGTGGATGACCTAAAAACGTTAAGGATCAAAAATCAAGAGACTATACTTGAGAGTGAAGATGAATATGATGATGAGACAATTGGCATGCAAATAGAAGAAGTAGAAGAGAATAAAGAAAGGGAAGATGATGATATGCATACGAGTGAAAACAAAGAATATATTCAAGAAGAGATAAGAGAGGAATTCCCAAGAAGAGACACAAAGACACCCTCAAGAATGACTCAAAAGTATCATCCCAAAGAACTGATTATTGGAGATATGAATGATGGAGTGCACACAAGAAGACAACTACTATATCAAATAGAAATAGCAATGTTGTCACATATTGAACCCAGCTCAATCAAAGATGCATGTAAAGATGAGAATTGGGTCAAAGCTATGAATGAAGAATTGGACCAAAGTGATAAAAATCAAACTTGGGAACTAGTTCCAAGTCCAAAAAACAAAAATATCATTGGAACTAAATGGGTGTATAAAAACAAAATGAATGAGAATGGGCAAGTAATCAGAAACAAAGCCAGATTGGTCTGTAAAGGGTATGCTCAGGTTGAAGGAGTAGACTATGAAGAAACCTTTGCACCTGTGGCCAGATTGGAGGCAATTAGGATGTTCCTAGCTTTCTCCAGCTACAAAAAATTTAAAGTATACCAAATGGATGTCAAGTCAACATTTCTCAACAGAAATTTAGAAGAAGAAGTCTACATTGAGAAACCATAAGGGTTTCAATTAACTAACAATAAACTAAAGAAAACACTCTATGGGCTAAAACAACTGCCTAGAGCATGGTATGCAAGGCTAGATTCTTACTTACAAAAACAGGGCCTAAAAAGGGGATCAACAGACAACAATCTTTACTATAAAATTGATGGTAATAACATGATTATTGTGGAAGTATATGTTGATGATATTATATTTGGCAGTGATGATGAAAAAATGAGTAAGGACTTTGCTAGGATGATGTAGCAAGAATTTGAAATGCCTTTGCTTGGCGAACTGAATTTCTTTCTTGGATTACAAATAATACAGTCCAAAAGAGGAGTTTTTATACATCAGTCTAAGTATGTTAAAGATATGCTTAAAATATTCCAGTTAGAGGATTGCAAACCTGTTAGTACACCTATGACAGTTGGATGCAAACTAAGCAAGGATGATGAGCCCAAAGCTGTAGATCCAAAACACTATTGCTCAATGATTGGGAGTTTTCTTTATGTAACAACTTCCAGACCTGATGTCAAACAAGTTGTTGGGATGGTGGCTAGATTCCAAGCAGCACCAAAGTAGAGCCATGTTCAAGCTGTAAAAAGAATCTTTAGGTATTTGAAAGGAACCATAGATCTTGGTTTGTGGTACCCTAGCAAGGATTCATTCACTTTAAAATCCTATTCAGATGTTGATTGGGCAGGAAATGTAGATGACAGAAAAAGTACAAGTGGAGGAGCATTCTTTTTGGGAGAATCACTGGTAGCTTGGATAAGCAAGAAACGGTCCTCAATTTCTATGTCTAGCACTGAAGCTGAGTATATTGCAGCAGCAGAATGTTGCACACAAGTGGAATTGATGAAACAAACCCTACAAGGCATCAAAATAGTATTTGAAGAACCTACTATTATCCACTGTGATAATAAAAGCGCTATAAGTCTCTCTAAGAACCCTATCCAGCACTCAAAATCGAAACACATTCCCATAAAGTACCATTATCTAAGAGATCAGGCTGAAAATAAGACCATTAAATAGGAATATGTTCCAACACAAGAACAGGTGGCAGATATTTTCACAAAACCCTTAAACAAAGATGTATTTGAATATCTCAACAAAAAATTGGGAGTAATCCTTCTTCCAACCTAAATCTATCAAGAAAATAATGCAATAGTTGGAACCTATTTAGGGGGAGACAACAATCAACGTCAGAAGGAGTCATTCAGTTATGACGGGAAAAGTCTGATTGCAGGAGGATTTACCAATGGTCAAGACTCTGATCATAAGTATTTAGATAGGCAGATCATAGGAGAAGAAACCCTTTGTCATTGATGTCAAAGGGCGAGAGTAACTTCAGAGGAGAGATGCAACATCATAGGGGGAGTTTGTGTATGAATTTAGTGTGTTTCCGTCAATGACAAAGGGGGACATTGTTGGACATATTGTCATTCATGTGTTGTCATTGATGTCAAGAGTCATAATAAGCAGAGTAGCAAGGTTAATCTTAGGAAGAAAAGTATACTATAACTGACAGAAGAACATCACCTTAAGGCTAAAGCAATTCACGATTATTTTTTATCACAATAGGATCAACAATGTTCCTATGATAAAAGCTCAGGAGGGTTAGCAAATACAGAGATCAAAGTTCAGAAGGAAAAGCATATGCTCAGGGTGAGAAGTCTCAGCAGTCGTCCGATCAGAGTGAGAAGCCTCAGCAGCCGTTCGATTAAGAAATTGACCATGTTGATCATCTAAACCCTACAGACGTCGGTCATATGAGTGACCATGGGCTTGAGAATCATTGGAGGATCATGACCGTCAGATCTACAAGCCAGATCAATGACAGGGATGAATTGCAGGGATCGGAAGGAGAATTAAACAACTTGCTAGTTCCAATCCCGCAATTGGTCTAGATCGTCAGATCTCACAAAATCGGATATCAACTATTGTGGTTGATCCAACAAGAGATCAGATTAAGTCGGATTGAGTTGTGATCGTTGGATGCGCAATCGCCAGATCAACAGTAGGGATAGATTGTGGAGATCGAAAGAAGAATTAAATATCGCGCTAGTTCCAATCCCGCAATTATTCAGGACCATTTGATCTTATAGCTTCGAAGATCGACGATTGTGGTTAAGTCAACAATAGCGCACAACTTCAAATTGCGGAGTTTTGGTGAGAATTCAAATCACTCGAAAGTTGTGGTTCCACAACCATCCTTGATCGTTGATCTTATTCGAGAATCTTCACAACCATCAGATCACTTTAAAGTGGAAGGATAAGATAAGCGGGGCTAAAGGGTTGAGAATTTAATTATCCGAATACCCGTCAGTCGTCGGATCAAACCTGAATTCCCATCAACCGTCGGATCATTTTCGAGTGGAAGGATAGGATAAGCTAGAAGAGCAGCACCGAAGACAGATCGAGTCGTTGATCAAATATCCTGATCAAATGAACATCTTTCACTTCGAGTCTAAAGATGTGAGGAGGTTACGCTCCGGAAAGTTTGAGATGTGAAATTCCTGAAGCCCGGAGATCTGAAGAGCCGAAATAAATTCTCGACCGTCGGATCATCTGAAGTAAGCCTCATCCATCTGATTCAAGAGGACATGTGACAGACCACATCAGCAAATACATATGGTAGATTACATCACCAGTCCACATCAGCAAGGACACGTGGCATAGTCAGAGAATGACAAGTGTCAAGTTGAAATCAATATTTTAGGTACGTGCAAATCATGAATATGAGTGACACGTGGAAGCTACTCGGCTCATGACACGTGATCCAGTGACGTAGGCAAGTTACGTCACTCCGGGAGTTTTCACCACTAGCAAATGACAAAAGCTCTGAAGTCCCGAAGGACGAAATCTCGAAATAGATATGGTTCGTCTGATCTAAAGAAAAACTTCGAGAGTATTCTCAGACGTTGGATTGAACAATGAAAGGATGAGTGTAAGGATCAAATTTGACCATTGATTTGTTTCCATGAAATAAACAGTCTGATCTGATTCGAAGGTTTGAAAAGTTGAAAACCCGAAGTTCCAAAGGGCTAAGTTTCGTCGGCCGTCCATCTCATCAGAAGATTGAATCGTGACCGTTGAATTGATAAGCGCTCGTTAAGCCTAGCATCTGGTCACCGTCATTGGTCATGTGATATAAGGGATTTAAATGAAATATAATACGTCAATGTAATTGATAATCCCGTGGTTCTGTAACGCTCGATCACATGTAATGGTTTGAAGGAAGCGCCTCCATAGAATTCGATTCCTGTGAAAATAACAGAGGTTCGAGATCGAGTTTAAAGGATGAAATTGATCCTTATGTGATCAATTTACGAAAATCCTTCACAGTAAAAATAATAATCAATGATTATGGTTAAGTTAAACAAAAAGGTACGATGGTTCAAAACCAAGGGACACAGTGTTTCACTCTCACACCATTGTAAAGAATATATAAACAAGGAAGAGTGTTGAAAAGAAGTGTGTCTCTACAGTCTGAATCGGAGAATATATTAAATCAGAGAAGCAGAGAGAGATGCAGTAAAAGACTTGAAACATAAGTTTGTCCATATTCAAAAAATCAAGGGTGGTTGGGTGGTGCAAGGGCAGGTTGGTGCCTGCAGTGGAAGTTGGTGATTCCTTGTCAGTTGTAGCTGACTAAACAAGGGGTTGTAGCCTCCTACCAGTCGGTGCTGGTGAATAAGGGTGTGGGTGCATCCTGATCAATTGGTGTTGATCAAAAAGGAAGAATGTCTTCCTTCTATGTAACATGTAAAAAAAAATTGCAGTTAATAGAAAAGCGTTTGTGGATTTTCCCATTTGGGTTCCACGATAAAATATTGTGTCAAAATTCTGTTTTCATAAATAAAAGAAAATTGAAAAAATTATTGTGTCACTGATTCACCCCCCCACTCAGTGACAGGATCTGATCCTTCACATTGGTATGCATAATTGTTTGTAATGGCAACACATATACCATGATATATCACTTTTGCAAAAATGCAAGGATTAAACTACTTTCCAAAAATACAAGGACTAAACTTCTTCACAACACCCATGTATGTTTTAAATAAACTATCGGAATAGAATAAGTGAACTTTTAAAATTTTGAACATAGGAACTTCATTTAAAAAGGGCCCATTGTACATGGGATGCCCCCAAGTATGATGCAACTAATTTGTATTAAATAAAGGTTCAAGGTCTATTATTGTTTATTATAATACTTAAAAGTGCAGAAAATAAAGTGTAGAGGTAACCAAAGCGCGAAAGGTGAATGGGAACAATAGTTAAATTCAGCCATATTCCATGAATAGTTGACATAATGTGATAAGATTGGTTTCATGATTGTATTGATTTTCCCCTCCCATTTTGACCACATTATAGAATGTAAAAATGGAAATGATGAAATCTTTTCAATTACATCTATATGTTTTTTTGATGAAAGAGAAATGATTGACATATAAGTTGAATCTTTATGCCTAACAAGCATACGATGAACCTTGTATTGTTAGAACACTATTCAAAGCCTTGATTGTATGATAACCACAAGCATAAGAAGGGAATGAGTGAAGTCATTGCCAAATTGACCTACACTCTAATGACAATTCACATCATGTAAGAAGGTTGAGTGTATTTATTATTCATTCATGGTTTATGGGAAGCAATTCATTGCATTATCCATGTTTGTGCTAGATCACCAAGTAGACTTTCTACATATATGGAATTCATTTTAGTTGGAGTGCAATTTATATTTTTCTCTATTTCTATAGCCTCTTATCCAAGATGTAATGTTAATTGCTTGACATATTGAACAATCACATACAACTCATGATTATAAGACGAATAATTTTTATAGTGTCATTAAATATTTTAGAGTGGTAAGTGTGTTGGTGTTTGTGTTAAAGAAGAATATATTTGGGTATGTACTTTGAGGTATTAATCTAAATCTCAAAGGGTCGATGTGGATTGAGGATGCCCAAAAATGGCACTAAACACAATGTGCACTTTGTCTTCAAATGTTTACTACTATGTTATATTCCTATGGAACAAAAGTTTCTTAGTGTTATCATGCAAGAGTTCATGGAGGGGGTGTGTGAATGTTGACAAGATTTTCAGGACTCACAAATTTTAACTCTATCCCATGAAAATTACCAAGAATGTCAATAGACCCAAGAAGATGTGAAGAAAATCATTTTCCTTCATTTTTTGTAGGGTGGAACTCCCCCAACTATTTACAATTCCATATTAGATAATATT
>ML781202.1:35409-103735 GCA_009831015.1 Picea engelmannii | reverse complement strand
CTTTCTTAAGAAACTATGCATTGCCAATAGAATTCACTATGTAATTAACACATAAACCTAGAGCAAATATGGGCTTATTCTCTCTGGAGCTCAAAACTCTAAAAACTTTCAAATCTTTGATTGTTTTGCAATCTTGAACCACTTGGTATGGAAGAAACCAGGCATATCGGTCCTCTCATAGGTGTGAGCACCGAAATAATCTCGCTGTGCCTGAACCAGGTTTGCAGGCAAAGTATCCCTTCTATAGGAATCAAAGTACGCCAAACTCGCAAACATACCTGGAACGCTGATACGAATTCTTGGCTAATTTTATTTTTTTGAAACAAAAGGTCGCGCTTTCTGGTCTATGTCTTTGTAGCTGGTTCTGGAGTCTGTGCTTGAGTAAAAGCTTGAAGAAAACACTATACAATTACACACCGACGTTGGGCATCTCTGTTAGATCTAATCCTCCCTGTGGAAAACACTTGTAGAATGAAGAATTCAACACCAAAGATCTAATATTTTTTTTTTTTTTTTTTTTTTTTTTTNTTTTGTGGATATTCGAAACTTGGTTGCATCCTTATCATTCACGATTGGAACATAAAGGGTCCCCCGTCGATTGGGGATAAACCCATGCAAATACAGGAAATTAAAAAGAGCTTGTTGGGGCCTATTTCAATGCAGATAATGCAAGAATTGAATGCGGGCAGCAGTGAAAAGAAGAGATCGAACCTTATACAATGATTTCTCAATGCAAAAGCTTAAAAAACGAATGCAAAGATTGCTAAAACACGGAGATTAGGGCTTGCAGAAATACGTATGTTGATGGGCACACTAGATTTTGACGAGAGCACTCTTTATCAATATGGTCTCCAAGATCTGGAATTGAATTGCAGGTCGCTCACCATCCTCGGTTTCGGAGTCTCATCATCAATCATTTATTTCGGCAAACAATATTTCAGAAATGGCGAGGGCAGCATCCGACCTTTCATATCCAGATCAATTCTACGCAACGGAGAGATATGAGGAGATCTTTGAGAGCATTGGAGAGTGAGAAGAGTTCCTGTCCTTACAGCACCTTGATGAAGAGACGAGTTCCAGCACCTTACATGGCTACCTCACAACACCTTACGCATCGTTTTTTATCTGGCAACGTTTTTGTGTCTACAGATCCGTTTTTGTTGGAAACATTCTTGAGATCACAATTTATTTTTTTTAGATCTACAGATCTTCAAGCATATACACTTTTATCTGATATATAATCTCAAAAAGATACCAGGATAATAATTAACCACTTGCTCAGCAACCCCAAAAGAACTCCCACGATTGTTATCATGCCCTTGCATACGCCATGACAAGTTCGGATTTGTTAATACGCCAAAGTTGCGTGCAAATTTGGTAACACTACATACCTTTCTCCATAGATCGATCCACAATATATAACAAACCAACAAGTCGACCAATGTCTTGCGCGATCTGGAATATGTCAATTCACAGTAGCATGGAGATGAAACTGGAGAACATCAGAAAGATCACTCAACCAGAGGCTGAGAGGAATGCCAACGAACTAGCGATGTGATATGGGCGTACCAGTCAGCGAACATGTGTACCAAAAGAGATATCCTCCAGCGATTAACCAGTAACAGCGATCCGCTGCAAATTAGATCTACTGCGTGAACATAGTTTGGAAATTAGAATCTCCTCTTCACCATTTGAATCACCATTGTTCTGAAATTAGATTTTCCATGGAAAAACTATCATGGAATTACCAGGCCCTAAGAACTATAGATGGCTCTGATACCAATTGAAGAAATAAAGCATAAGAATATTAAGACAAGAACATTGGCGGAAAAGGCCTCAAGCCTTAATTCTCAACATACTATTCATCTTAATGATAAAAATATATAATACAATAATGAAACCACCTCAATTGTTCCCACATCGACACCTCATCAAGAGATAACGTCAAATGAGGAAATATAGAAATCTAAAAACACACTTAGGATAAAAACTATATCCTAGTATGTACAATATTAAAGGTGGTATACTTAGACTTAAGGATTGTATATTTCAAAGAGGCTAACAAAGAAGAAGTCAAACTCTTTCAACTTCCTAACATGTTGTGTCCCACCTCACTCATGGAATCTTGTTCCTTTTCTTTTACATGAGTTTTTACATATCATTTCCAAGTTTCAAAGCCTTTTGAATACTACTAGCTTGTGGAAAATAATTTTGTTCTATTGCAACTTTAAATAATTCAATGTTCTGTTCCACATTTCCTCATTATTCTCCAACTTGGCTTGAATGATTTTTTGAAAAATATTTCTTATGTTGCAGTCTCTATATACTATTTCATGTGTGCTTTATTCACATGAGGGATTGATTTGATGGTGTGTCTTTCTTGTTAGAAGCTTCTATGACCTCCTCCTAAGGATGGAAATTATCACTTGGAACAAAGTTGGGAAGGTGAAATGTCTCTACAAGTCCTGGAGTCACTCACCACAGCTTCTCATGATCCCCAAGTTCTACCTGAATATATCTCCACATTTTTTGGTAAGAATCTTTCTAGAATTATGACTAGTTTCAATGCTAAGTATTTCCCTTTCATTTAGATAAGGGATTTCAGGATGGAGATCATCAAGATTAGCTTTCCACTTCTTGACATAGTTGAATTGAATATGTATTCTCTCCTATTGTATTTTCCATTTCTTTGTCCGATTGTAAAGGGTGAGCACACACCGACATATCCTCTAGAGTTGTTGGGATCGCTTGTAGAAATCTCTTTGTAAGGGTTTTAACTCATCTTAGAATTCCAATGCATACTTAATAAACTCTATATCATGTTGATTTGGTTTGTAATACTTGACCTAATTTTCCAGAATCTCCACTTGTGCTTTGCATTATTTTAGCTCAGTGGTCATGTCACTGACACTTGATACAATGGATTCAATTAAAGCTACTTGAGCAGAGGCTATGACCATGAGATTCACTTATTTAATATCCAACACAATGGTTTTTGTAGTAAGCACCACGCTCTAATCCATAGTACGTTTTATCATTTTGTGTGTTTGTCTTATTATTTGCTTCTTCTTTTTATTAAAAGATATCAAATCTAGATTTGCAACCTCATAAGTGGGCATAGGAGTTGGCATATATCCTCCTATAATCAATTTGGATGATGATAACATTAGCAAAGATTTTAGGAGTATGCACTTATTTCAATGGTCCCCGCCTTGCTAGATCATCATCCCATTTGTTTTCTTCATTCTTCTTTATTTGTTCTTCTTCAATTCTTTTCCTTTCAACTTGTAAATTTGTGTCATCTTTCTTTTTCTTCTATTCTTCATATTCTAACCTCGTTGCTTCCTCTCCTTTAGTTGCTTTTCTCTTTTGTTTTGCTTTATAAAAGTAGCCTTGGCTTTGGCATCACTTGCTAGCCTTTTCTCCTTAGCTTCTTGTTCAATTTCTTTCCTTTCTTTCTTTGCCTCAACTTCTGCTACTGCTTTTCTCTTAGCTTTATCCTTTTGCTCAAATTATATCTGATCTTGTTCTTTTAAAAAAAATATTTTCCTTTTCATCTAATTTTTCCATGGCTTTTGTAGTAGCTTAAGATTGTCCTCCAACCTTTTGTTTCCTTTCTATTTCCTCATCAAACTTTCTTTTTGGCTCATGTTATCCCCATTTTGTGGGATAACTAAGAAGATTATGTCTTGAGGCCCTCAGGTTGCAAATATGGAGTGTCGAGAGACTACATGACCAACAATGTCCACTTGCACATACATAATCCCGCTATGTCACCACATTTGATCCATTGTCAGCGCATCCACCACACCAGCTAGCTTATGGAAGGTAGATGGGTCTTGCTCCATGCTGCACAAGTAAGGTATTATGCCAGGTAATCACCCTAATATTTAAGACATTTAAGCATGTTGTATTTGAGCTACATTTAATTATAGAGCGCATGCTTGGACTTTATGCCTTTGACCTTGTTTCACCTTGGTGAGTGTCATAGATTTCCTAGTAAGTGGCCAACCTTTGGGAAAGGTTTGTGACTAGGGGTTCCTTGAGGGGTTATCGTACCATTCTCGACCATACTTACCACTTTCTGCTCATTAGATTCCCATCATATTGTCCTCTTCCAGGTCTTTTGACTTTAGTGACCCAAGAAGGGCATGTACCTCATTTCATGGGAAGAAGGGGTTGAAGGCCCAGAGGGATTGTTGTTGGCTAAAAAGATAAAATCCTATATATAGACCTTCGAGATGCTTCGCCTAGGGATCCCTTGAGAAAACAATGAAATACTTCTCTTTAATAAAAGGGGGACCTACAAAATAAATGATAATGAATGCTTAGGGGGGTTAGTTGGAGGATAGGAGGTCTCATCACGAACCAGCCTATCATGATCATGGATACCTAGCGGTATGACATTACCATCATCTGATCACCAAGCCAGACCAGTGGCTCCTAGTTACATGACTGAGAGAAAGGGGATCTCATCACGATCCAGCCTTCTCATTTCAGCGAGGTATTTGTCAGTGACACTGTCATTATTTGGACACCACACTAGGACAATGGCCTTCAACTCGTTCCTTTAAAACATGAAAAAAACAAAGAATGGAAAGAAGATGGGCTTGGAAAAAATGCATTGCAAACGAAGGTGCCACACACCCTCTACAAAGGCACCCATGAATGAGATAATACGAGCCCTTGTATGTCATGAAACTCAACGACCAATGAAGTCTAAACCTCTTCCACCTCATCATCCATTACATGACCTTGAGAGGCCATCCTTGTTAGAATTTTAAAAATTTCCTTTACAATTATTTTAAATCAACATTTAATCAATAACCATTATAAGCACAAGGATCACTAAAAGATAGACAATCACAGTACAAAAGAGAACGCAAGACTTATCCTCAGAAACCCCAATGGGGGAGAAAACCCAACAAATTCTTTATGTATAGATTCTTCAACCAAGAACAATGCCAAGACATAAAACAAATAAACCCTTGTTGTGTCTCCCTCCTTCTCTCCAAGACTTGTGCACTCTTTTCTCTCTCTTGTGCTTTTTGTGAGTGAGTAAGTGAATGAGGCGTCGAGCCTCTCTTATTTGTACAATAATATACCCTCTTTTGACATTAGGGCTGACTTGACATATTACACTTTATTTTCTTTTCATTAGCCACAATAGGGGTCGACTTGATTAAATTGACTTTACAACGACTTTTAGGGTTTTGTATTGGCCTCAATGGGGTTGACCTTACAAGTACAATTTGTCATTATCCTTTTAGGGTTTCTACACGATCAAATACAATAATAAGTATAATAATGATATCTTCTGTGACTACATATTCTTAAACAATCCTTGGGAGCATCCCCTACTTGAGGGTTTTGGTTTGCCCAATAGGACTCCTATGACACCCCTCCCATACTTAAACTTGGTCAATTGTATAAGGTTTTAAGAATTTGTTTAATTTGATGAGGTAGTTTTGATGCACATGTTTAGGTGCCTTGCTTATTAGACGCGATTTATACTTGTCATGATATCTTTGACTTGAGATATTTGGAGGGTGTACCCTTTTGTTTTGCAAGACCTTGTTGGTGGACAGTTTTGGAGGAACAAGCATAGCTTGGGCTTCCATGTGGATTGAAGCCCATAGGTTGGATTCCAAGGGCCCACATGTCGGATCATGAGGACTTGCCTTTGGAAGCCTACAAGACATCATGGATGACATGACCTAGCCCTCACGTGCCAAACATTTTTCGTAGGAGAGGCAAAACATCACTTTTGGAGGCTTGATGTCACCTAGAGGGCTAGGATTTGGTGGTGAAGGTGTTGTTTGATTACAGGTGGCATGTTTTGAAGGAAGGAGGATTGAATACCATCAAGAGAGGATTTGGATGAGTGACAAGTGGCCTTTGGAGGCCTACCCATGCATCTACTACCCCAACGACTTCTTCAAAGTGCCAAAACATCCCCTAAAGAGGTGACATCACCTTATTCTAGGGTTTCTTTTGTGTAAAAGTGAATTTTAAGATGAATTGTTTAATATTATTTAGTTTCAAGGGGTAAGATAAGGGTTGTGGACCCCTTATCTTATGTCTTACCCTTGTTAATGTGGACAAACTATGTGATATACATTTTGTATAAATAGAGATCATGAAATCTCATTTTGAATCATAACTCTCCCATTGTGAAGAGCTAAGGACTGAAATTTTCATTACCCTTGAATATTTTTGTTCTCTTGTGCTATGGTATGATGTTTCTTTGGTTATGGACTTGATGATGATGATGCACTAGCTCTTGGAGGTCTCTTCTAGCTATTTGTGGTGGTTTATCTTGGCATGTTATGGTTTATCTTGTGTTATTTGGATTGGTAAGACATTTTAATTGTTGCTATCATTTGTAATTCAAGATCAAGGTTGATTTTTCTAAGGCTAAGTAGGGAGTATAAGTGCATACACCCCTACTTTAGCTCCACCATAATTTTAAGCATAGAATTATTGTTTGCAAGGGTTTGCTAAGGAAGTATACAGATATACACCCCTTAGTTTTAAACCCTAGCCATGTTACTTTCCTTGGGGAATAAGAGCATTTATACCCCCAAGGAGGTAGTAGCTCTAGCTCTTTACTTTTGACCCCATTAACCCATAATCAAAGGCACTAGTCGTTGTATTGGATAAATAAAACGTTTCATTGGGAAACGTGAAAAGTTGAAGTTTTGAAGTTCTCTCACTTGGACATTGTTCCTTGAGCCCTAGGATATCTTGCCTCATTGAGGCTTCCTTTTTCACCCACTAAAACTTGTTGCTATTACAAAACTAACCTACAACCATTAGAACTGCAGAAATCTAACCCTCTAACCCTATATAACTCCTAAACTAACTCTAGGAATTGGCTATAACTTTGCCCTAACAAACTACTAACCTAGGCACCTTTTGGGCTAGTTTGAAGTGATTTTCATTGGCTGAATTTTCTGTTATAAGGCTTGGTTGGATACATCCACAAGACTGATAAATATCTCTGCAGTAATCTTTTTGTGACAGCCTTTCTTTTGTGCTAAAGTATTGCTTTATCATTGTTGAGTTGAACTAGTCTTTACTAGCTTGTCTCTTGCTTAATCAATTGGAATTTTAGCACTTATTTTGCATCCCTTATTATCTTTTATATGCTGGTATATATCATTGATTATTGCTGCGATTAGGGGAAACAAGCTTAACTTTCTTGTCCACCTAACATACTGCATTGTATACTTGGTTTTCATTGTGTCTCGGGCGGGTATTTTCTCTTGGCAGGTCACTCAAAGCATTGGAAACCCTAAATCATTTCCCAAGACTCGTTACCAAGTTCCTTTTACAATCTAGAATTGACCTTTAGGGGATTCCATCCATACATATCATTTTCTGTCTCAATCCCCCATAGGGTCACTGATATTCCCCCCTTGAGGTGACTACCTCACCTATAAATTGACGGGAACACATGCCTAAGGTGACAGTGGGTAGATGCTCTCTAAGTTGTGGCCATTTGGTGGTTGGGTCGGGCTTTTCCCAACCTACAACTTGTGCGATAACAACTCATCTTCTGCTTTTTTCCCTCTACTTTTATTTTCTCCTACTATCATATTTTAGCTTGTAATTCTTCAAAAGATAGTGCTCTTTTCTTGACCTTCTCTTCTTCCCATTCTTCATGAGAATATGTCCAAGAAATGTTTATATGAGTTGCATGGAAGATACCACTTTTATAAGATCATGCCTTCTAAACCTTTCCTTTGCAAATTTAAAATCTAAGATAGCTTCAACTTCCATTTTCACAAAGGCAAAATTTCTTAGTCTATAAAATCATATATACATGGGATTGGTCAAACAAGGATTCTTTTGGTATTTTATTAATGAAGCATTAAAACCTTAGAGAATAGTTTGATATGCTACTTCTTTGAGCATCAATCCACCAAGTACAAATTTGAGCAACAAACGAGAAGATTTAGTTTCCCTGCAAATTCTAATGTAGGTGTTATCTTCATTCACATACCAATATTTTATTGTGCTTGTAAAATCCATAGCTTCCTCAGATAATATTGGTGTTGGTTTGCAAAAAACCAATTCATATAGTGGGGAAAATAAGTGATCATAGATTCTTGAATACTGGCACATGTATTTGTTTTCAGAAAAATCTTGACAATAGGCCTGCACTGGTAACTCTGATATACTCTAAGCACATCCTAACCTTGGGAAAACATCACTAGCAAAATTATACCCAAAAGGCATGGAGACATGATTATGGGGGGAAGAGGATCTTGAAATATAACTCTAAACAATGCTTGTGTTAAGGTATGAGAAAGATTGAAGATTGATCCATCTTTTACAATGGTATACATGAGTGGTACCCATGCTTGCTTGAAATCAGTTGTGTCCTTTTCTCCTATATAATCTATTGAACAATGTCACACCATAAAATATAAGGTTCTCTTAGGCAGATGAATGGGTAAGTTCTAGTATTTAGAGATTTGAATTGCTTGCCTTCAATCCACCATTTCTCATTACTTTATGATAATTTTTTGTTTTTCCAGAGTCATTCACCTAAGCTTTAGTCATATATACTTATGGCTTTACAAATTTATAATACATCTCTAAGTTACTGGCCTAGAAATATGTAATTCATTTTCCCTAATCATCAATCATTTTTCTATTTTCTAAATTAATATGATCAACAACCCATTTAATCATTTCAGCTGAAGGAAAGACTTGTGGTCTAGCAGCTACATTATGTAAGTGCGAATTTGATATTAATATATATTGTATCCTTGTCCTGATCACCAACCATGTCAATCAATATGGTCAAAGGGGGATAGTTCTCATCCTTGAAGGTTAAAAAAAGCTCGCCACATTGAGAATGATTAGACAATGCTACATAACTAGAAGTATTTTCGTAAATTGGCCTTTAGGCTACTTGGCTCCACTTCCATTAATGTGCTTTCTTCCTTAGATTTCTTCTTCTTTTATTGTGATTGTGTCTTTTTCTTCTTAGGAGGCATTACAATAGTCATATAATTCATCCTTTGAAACAATAGAGCACATAAATGACATTATCACAAAAAACAAGTTATTCTAAAACAAATCACATCATTTGAATCAATTCTAGTTCCAATAGTTTTGAGTGACATATCATCATTTTAACTCTAAAAATTAGCATCTATACACAATTAATGTAATTAAGATTCGAAAGGGACAGGCCTTGCTTTCAACCACATTTTAATTGTTTGTATTAATAAGTTCCATGTTGTAAGTGATTGAATTATTAGAATGAACTAACTTGCTCCTGTGCTGGCAGACTCTTAGGAGGTCGGTGGGTCTTTCAGAATGGCTCATGAGGTCAGCACCCTCATGGGCACAACTAACGAGGAGGTGTGGGAGCGGGAGGGTCTTTTTAGTTTGGTGGATGAACTGTGCAAATTAAAAGGTGGTGGGTGCGATCATTATGACCCTTCCTTTCCTTCAGTGGCCTCTATGCAGAACACGTCTTTCCATTGCTTTCCAAAGGAGAACATTGTGACTTTTCCTGGTGTTAGATGTGAGTTGTTGCAAAGTATTTCGATTGTTGGTCAGGGTAGTGTGGATATGTCGCACCATACTATAGGGAGGCATAACTTAGGTTCAGTACACCCGATGGCGAGCTCAAAGGCGGAGATTAAACGGGTGCAGAACGATCCAAAGTTGGTGAGTATTTTGTGGGGTAGTCTGCGGATAAAGAAAGTACAACATAAGAAATGTGCTCGTGTATGGAAGCCTAAGAAGGTGAAGCATCGTTTGATTGTGGGCATGGATGTGGCGTTGGAAGAGTCTTGTAAACTCTCCCTCTGCGCGTTGGTTGGGAGGTTTGCGTACAAGGCCAGGAGTAATTTACCATGCAACGAGTGGATGTAGATTACTTGGGTTCCACTCATTGGATATTCATCGGAGTTGTTGACCCTCCCACGCGGGTGGTTTGGTTTGGTTTTCAGAAATCTAGAGGATTTTGCTTTCATTATGGACATATTATGGGAATATGAGGGTGGTAGCATCATGTTGAAGCATTGGCGAACACGCTTCGACCCTGCTACTAAATATTTTAGCTTCCGTCATGTATGGGTCTTACTCCCTGGACTGTCGCTCCAACTTTGGAACAAAAAATCCTTGGAGGCGATTGGGAACCTGCTAGGTTGGTTCTTAAAGGTTGATGAAGTCTGTCTACTTTCACTGGATAAGAGAATGGCGAGGGTCCTTGTAGAGCTGGACATCCACGCTGGTCTCCTGGAATCGCTAGAGTTGGCGTGGCGCGAACAAGTTATTGTCCATCAATTGGACTATTTGGGGTTACCTTTATGTTTCTCTACTTTCATACGGATGGGTCACTTGCACAAATAATGTCATTACATGACATGGGTCACTGAGTCCGAGGAATCTTTGGAAACCTCCACAAAGGATTTATATATGAGCGAAGCAGACTCTAAAGGGTTGGGCATCTTAGCTGCAGGGAGCGCTGAAGAATCACCTGGTCCTATCTCAGACACCTTCATAGGTAAGTTAAAAACATACTGCCCTGCCTTGTATTTTTCTCTTTCATCACGGGAACGTGATTTAGTGGACAACTCTTTCTCGTCGCTCTCTGCTCCTACTCAAGTAGTGGTTTCAGGAACTTTGGGTATGACAGAACCCGAGGGTTCCTCTACTGTCTCTGATAGGACCCCTCTTAGCTCAGTTTCCTTAGATACTCCGGTATCCTTTCCTAAAGAACCTTCTATGATGGCCACGATGGTTAGGCCCGATATTGATTCACAGACTCTCTATCAACCAATGGTGGAACAATTACTGGAAAATGTGATAACCTCCTTGGTCCCGACCTATAGGGAGACCACTAGTCCTATTCCATTACAAACATATTTGGGCTTGGAATCCTTTCAGGGAAAGGTGGATTGTGGAGCCGTTGTGGCGACTACAAGTTTAGGGTAAGGTTCGGGGAAGGACTTAGCTTGGATGTGGGGATTGGGTTTGGAGATATCACCGATCAAAACTAGGAGTGCTCAAAATAAGCTGGGGAAAAATCCTTTTGTTGTTGATCAACATTTAGTTTCTACACATGATTTGGGGGCACTTAGAGGCATGAAAGCCCTTGCAAGGGATAAATCATGATCCTCATCTCCTTGAATATCAGAGGGGTGGGAGGTCCCCTAAAATTTCCCTCCATGCGTAGAATCCTTTCTAAATCAAAGCCAGATATTATTTTTCTCCAAGAGACCTTAGTAGCTGAGGAGAAGGCTAGAAAATTCATGAACATTTTATGTCCTAATTGGATGATCTATGCAGTCAGTTCTGTAGGGAAGTCGGGTGGACTTTTGGTGGCATGGAATCCAATTTTTTATGAGTTAAAACCTTTTCTAAGTGTTGGCGGGATTTTATTGACATGTCTTTGACTACCTGACAAAAAAAGGATTTATTTCTTAAATGTATATGGCCTGTGCATTGGGCGCAAACAATTTTGGGAAAAGATGGACGCAAAAGGTTTGTTAGCACTGAGTGATATTATTCTAGCAGGGGACTTGAACTTTACGACTAGTTCAGAAGAATTTTGGGGTGCGTCAGCATTATCAGATCCTCTGGCAGTTTTTTTTAAAGAGCTTTGTTCAAATAATCATCTGGTTGATATAATGCCTGTGGAGGTGATGCCAACTTGGCGAAACGGTAGAAGTGGGGTGGACGGGATACAAAAGAGACTAGACAAAGTGTATGCCTCACATGCTACTCTAAATGTGTCAGCTAGATATCAATCATGGGTGGAATTCCCTTTTATTTCCGATCATGCACCAGTTCTCTTTCAATTGGATTTTGGTTACATGTCTGTAGCTTATCCGTTTAAATTTAACCTAGCCTGTTTAAAAGATGAGGCATTCGTTGATTTGGTTCGGGAAGTGTGGAACACTCATCAGGATTATGAGGAGGAGGGAGCTCAAAGGAGTCTAGTCATGAACCTAAATAGGCTAAAAGCTCGCGTGAAGGTTTGGATTTTTGAAAGGAAACAAAAGGAACAATAAGCATTTGTAAACATAGAAGCAGAGATTACCTTCTTATCAAACAAAAATTAAACGATGATCATTGTATTGATCACGATCCTTGATTGAAAACACTTGAAGCTGAACGAAATAAATTACTTATGGCAGAGGAGTAACGTTGGCGTGAAAAAAAAGGGCTACTTGGATTCAGTGCGGGGACAAAAATACAAAATATTTACATCGTTTTGCTAGTTATAGAAGAAAAAAAAACATTTGTGAGAAGTAAAGGATGAGTCTGATCAAGTACATTATGATCAGGAGGCTATAAAGAATGAAGCGTTGAGATTTTTCAGTTCGTTCTATCAAGACTCGGGGAAAAATTTGATTGAGGACCAGATTGCATCAGTGAGACTTTTCCCAAGAATGGTTTCTGAAGATGAAGTTCAATTACTTGAGAAGCCTTCTACTAGCGAGGAAGTTCTAGTAGTCCTAAAGGGTTTCACCAAGGACAAAAGTCTAGGTCCCGACGGGTGGACTGTTGAGTTATTTTTACATTTCTATGAGATGGTTGTGAAAGATCTGCTAGAGGCTATCGAGGAATCCAGACTATGTGGAGAGGTTAATAGATCATTGAACTCGACTTTTATTGCTCTTATACCAAAATTCAATGGACTTGCATCTTTTGGGGATTTTCGGCTGATTGCACTGTGCAATCTATGCTACAAGATTATAGAAAAAATCATTGCAAAGAGGATTAGACCTATTATGTCCCGTACTCTATCAGAGGAGAAATTAGGATTTTTAAAAGGAAGGCAAATTATTGACGCCATCGGAACAACACAGGAGTGCCTTCATAGTATCAAAGAAAAAAAGCTACAAGCTTTAATTCTAAAGATTGACTTAAAGAAAGCATAAGATTGTATAAGTTGGGACTTTCTTCGTTTGACTCTCCTTCAATGCGGTTTCGGTCTGCCTACGACAAAGTGGATCATGGGATGCGCCACAACCAACCTTTTCTATTTTAATTAATGGTGAATCGACAGATTTCTTCAAAAGTGGCAGAGGGATAAGACAGGGATGCCCACTGTCGCCTTTGCTATTCATTTTGGTGATGGAAGGGTTGAGTTTGGCACTTAAAAGAAGCCAAGTTGAAGGCACGTTGACTGGTATAAAGGTTTCAAGGTTAATTAGGATCCTCCATCATCTTTTCGTTGATGACATTCTTATAATGTCAAAAGGTTCTATTGATGAATGGCAGGAGATAAATAGAATTCTGATTGTTTTTCGTAGTGCTACAGGACTCTTGATAAATGCTCAGAAAACATCTTTTCTCCATTATGGAGTTCAACAAAATGTTCTGGATACATTAAAAGATTCCTTTCATTTCATTTTTTCTGATCTTACTGAAGGTTTCAGGTATCTTGGTTAC
This sequence comes from Picea engelmannii, assembly GCA_009831015.1. Classification (NCBI taxonomy): domain Eukaryota; kingdom Viridiplantae; phylum Streptophyta; class Pinopsida; order Pinales; family Pinaceae; genus Picea; species Picea engelmannii. Next base: position 90,304 of record ML781202.1, on the reverse strand, counting down.
TATCTAAAAATTGACAGGTACAAAGTGGTGGATTGGCACTAGCTTATCACAAAATTTGAGAAGCAGATAAATCATTGGTACAATAGATGGCTATCTATTAGCGGCCGCTTAGTTCTAATTAAGGTTGTTTTAGAGAGCCAACCAGTCTATTGATTGGCATTGGCTCATATTCTGTCATCTGTGCTCAATAGAATTCGCCAAGTGGTCTTCAGTTTTCTTTGGTCAGGAAGTAAACAAAAGAAGAGCTATCATCTATGCGACTGGTAGCTCATTGCACGACCAAAAATTCATGGGGGTTGGGGTCTAAGAAATATATCCAGCTTCTGTAGAGCCTTGACGAAGAATACTCTATGGAGGGTGTTGATGATAGAAGGCTTGTGGCACCGAGTCATAAAAGACAAATATTTTCCTTTTGATTCTGTAGCGAGATGGCTTTGATCGATTTCTGTGGTGGGGGAAAAAGGTTCACAGTTGTGGAAAAAATTACTTAAATCATTGCACTTACTCCTACACTGGATAGCTTGGTGTCCGGGGACGGGTGAATCTATTCTTATTAGCAAAGACCAAATTCTGGGTATGGGGTATGCGGCCATCCTGTTTGATGATATGATATCAATCCTTAATCAAAGAGGGGTTTATTACTTATATCAGGCTAGTTGTGAGCCACGACCAGGAATGATTTGTTCAAACTGGTTCACAAGTGATGACTTGGAAATGGAGGGATCAACAACTCTTAAATGGAAGACATTTCGATGTGCATTAATAAATTTTGGTGTACAGTTGCAAGCGAGGATGGATATACTTAAATGGACGAGAGGTGACTCATTGGGCCAGATAACAGTCAAAAACATTTATGAGGCCACTGAAGCAAAGATCTGGAATTATGCTATTGGAGGTTGGAGGAAGACTCTTTGGTCATGGGAGTGTCCTTAAAAAATCAAGATTTTTATTCGACTGGTTGCAGAGAACAAAATTCTCACTTGGGAGAATTTACAACATAGAGGTCATAGTGGACCGAGCCTTTGCTATTTGTGCAGGAACAATAAGGAAAATGCTTTACATTTGTTTGTAGAGTGCCCTTTCATGGTTGCAGTCTGGGATAGGATAAAATCAACCATAAAACATATTAGAGCGTGGGTTGGCACCTCTGTGGCAAAATGTTTCAAAAATTGGAAGGCTCATAATAAATCCTATCCTACTTTATCGACTTTCATATGCTGGTATATATGGTTGGAAAGGAATTATGCTATTTTCGAAGACGGAAATCCCTCTTTTCAGAAGGTGGATTTCAAAACTTTAAGTGTTGTGGGTGATCACAAAATTCAGTTGAAAGCTTCTGGCCCGAGGAAAATTATTTCTTTGTCTGCAGGTGGTGGCACTGTTTGATGGTTTGATGGGGTTGCTAAAAAATCTAGTCAAAATAGTGGGGATGGCGAGGTAATAAGGATCAGTGATCACCGATATTATAAATGGATCTTCAACTGTGGACTTGGCACCAACACTAGAGCAGAGCTTTTGGGGGCATGGGCCCTTCTTACATTGGCTTCTCGGCTATCAATTTCAGATTTACTTGTCCAGGGGGACTCAAAGATTGTTATTGAATGGCTACGGAGAAAGGGACGAATTCAGGTGGTCTCTCTGGAATGCTGGAAGGACATGATCTTAGAAATTATCAAGCACTTCCAAAAACTCTCCTTCACACATGTCTTCAGAGAAGAAAATCAAGAGGCGGATAGTCTTTCAAAACAGGCTCTCCAAAAGGATCCCGAGAAAATAGCCTACTATCTTTGTGAAGAGGGTCATGAGGGTCCTCATATGTTTCTAGATCTATTCTAGAAGTCTTGGTGATGTGGCATGGAATATCAGTGTTGTGTCTTTTTGGGAGTCAAGTTGTTGTCCTTTTTTTTGGATTATGTATTTTGACCCTCAATGATCTGTATTTTTTTGGAATAAAGTACAAGTTGGGGGTTCATAGTCTTATGTCTAGCTGTGGGGAATAGACTATTATCAAAGGATGTTATTGGAATTTGATGTTGAATTATCATGTTTATGAACAATTTATATTTAATATAAATATAAAGCGAAATTTTTCGTGGAAAAAAGTGATTGAATTATAGTGTTTTGAAATCAGAATCGTTGACTTCATTAAGATTCAAACTATGCTAGGAATAAAAATTAATCCTAGAAGTTTGAAAATTGATTAACAAAGAGTCCATTAAAAAGCCATCATGCTAAAAATATTGTAGGCTTACATTTTCAGAGTGAAATAGAAATATGATAAAAAGGGGGGCAACGACTCAAGATCCAATAACTAGAGGGAGGTCGGAGATTCTTCATTCAAAATATATAATTACCTCTTACCATACTATATGCATTTGAAATTAAAAAACAATGACAATTGATGCTTAATAGCACATGGTGAAAGTTGATTGGAATACACACTTGGTGAACACAACAAAGGTTTCAAAGTATTGTGCAAAGTATGCTTTTTATCCACAAATGCCAGGAAAATATTGCACGATGAACACACAATCGAACGTTTTGACAAGTCCTTAATAACTTCCACGGTCTGCCACAAGCTTTACTTAGCTTCTCATTCACAACAATTAGAAGGGTAATGTGATTTCATTTGAATGATATGTGAAATAAATAGATTGTGAAGGTTGACATTATAATAATAAAATCATTGAATTTGATCCCTAAGAAATGATATTTGAAATCATGCGAAACATTTGATCCATTCAAATAATCTCAAGGCATTGGTTCAACATTAATTTGAAAGATTGTGAATAGATTTCAATAATATATGTCAATGTTGGAATTTGTAAGGAAAATGCTATTCCATCAAGGAGGTTTGAAATAATCGACATTTGAATGTTGAAACTCTCCTCGATGAACCATTGGGGAACCTCTAAAGATGCTCATGTGATCTTGAGAATAGCTTGATTAACCATCAAGACATTTGAAAATATGTCCAAATGTTTTCTAAAATGCTCTGATGGACAATTAGGAAGTTCCTAAAGTTCGAATGACTTCTTTCAAAACCTCTTAATGAACCATCGATGGCCTTCAAAAGATGCAAGGAAACATCATTCAAAGAATCTCGATGAACCATCGAGACAACATTAAATATGCCACATTCAAAAGCTTTCAAACTTCTCGATAGATTATCAGGGGTCTCCAAAAGATGAAATAATCCATCTCTAATCTCTTGATAGACTGTTGGGAGAGGTCAAAACAAGATCACCTTGGAATGTTTAGAATCATCTCGATGGATCATCGAGGAATATCAATAGATGTTAGCATGATATCTTTCAAATCGTCTCAATGAACTCTCGAGAACAAGTGTAAGATATACCATTCAAGCAAGTTTACTTTGAAATCAGAATTATGAGATTTGGAGAGACCTTGAGGTGTGGCTTGTGTACCCTAGCTCAATCTTCAGTTTGGAATTTACCTTATGGCCATCTCTGGACACTGGTTGGAGAGGTTGGTTCGAGTTAGAAGTAATGGTCAACACCCATGGGCATTTTGAACGGTGTGCAATTTGCGAGAATTCTGATTTGCATAGATGAATAAAGAGATGTGAAAGGCATGTCACTGAAGTCCATGGCTGATTATCACTCTATGTTTGGAAATGGGAGGGATGGAAGAAAGATTAGGAGAGCAAATTCTCAATGGAGGCTCAGGGTATGCATAGGCAGATAATAGGCTCAAATTTGTAGGTGGAATTTCTAAAAACTAAGGAAACAAGTTTTGAAACTTTCATGGAAAACAACAATCAAAAGTTCAAAGCATTGGAAGAGAAAGTGGGTATGTTGCAAGAGAGGATTGTGAAGCTAGAAACGAGGGGCAACTCACTATTAGGATTCTCCAGTGTATGGTTCCTCCTCCTAACCTTTGCATTGGTTCATTTGGGCTTGATCTAGTGATGACAAGAGAGGAAGATATAATGCAACAAGAACTAACTCAGAAAAAAAGAAAAAAGTATTAATTATCTCATCATCCATGATTAATATTAAGCAGGAAACCCTTGGTAAACATGATTTCTTTTAATATCTGGAAATTTTAATATTGTATAAAAGTGTGTTTTTGTTAAATTAATTCACTTGACAATATACTAGTTAAACAAAAAAAAATGAACGTCCTAGAACTTCAAAGCTAGTACCATCAACAATAATAAAAAAAATGGACGTCCAAGAGCTTCAAAGCTAGTACCATCAACAATAATCATGTCATCCTAAGATTCTTTGATGTATGAAGAGAGACTACTATGTCATAATTATATCTATATATATAATTCAGAAATGTCCCGGATATTGAGGACACTTCACTCATCACAAAGAATCTAAATGAAGCTTTTAAACTCAACACAATTCATCTCCAAAAGTCTTATGCAAATATATTATTTTTTCTTTAATATTAAACAAAAGTTATAAAACGCGCCAATGAAAAAAAATTGATTTGAATACCGAAAAAATTGATTTGAATACGATGGTAATAATTAAGTTTATTGATTACATGTTCATTTGATAAGGTCTATTGATCACATTAATGTAATATTTTTTTAATAATCCAAATCTAAACATTGAAAGGGACTCCTCAACCCAATTAAAAAACCCATTTGAAAATTTAGGGTTTATTCCGTTGAGACTTTTACTGCTAAGCAATAATTCATATCCCTCCCCACTGGATTTAATATCTTCTTCCATGGCATTGCAGTCAACGTAGTCTGGTTTGAAGTCTCTCCGACCATCATTCCATTCCATTCAATTCAATTTATGCACCATGGCATTGCCTTTCCCCTCTACATGCTCTGCCAATAGTGCAGTATCGGTCTCAAATTGCGCCTCTTCCTCCTTTATATTCAGGGGATCCCAGTATATGCAAGAGCTTGTCAATACTGCAGTATTGGCCTCAAATCGCTCCTCTTCCTCCTTTACAGTCAGGGGATCCCACTATATGCAAGAGCTTTCGAGTCTTCGTTATGATTCTAGGCCGCCAGTACAGCATGCAAGGGCGCTTTGCCAGAGGATTCCATTGCCCATGGCTTCAACAAACCTCTACGGATTCAATCGATTTAGGCCAAAAAACCAAGGTGGTCTCGAAGACAGGCCACCCAGGCGGCCCGTATTGAGCAAGGCAACAGAACCCTCTGCTTCCATCAACAGCAAAGAGCCCTCTGCATTTCCTGCAGGCCAGAAATTTCACCTGGAAGATGTCATCGAAGCCCAGCAGTTCAACAGGGAGATTTTAAGTGCAATTTTTGAGGTAGCACAGCAAATGGAAATGATTGAGAAGGACCCAGTTGGAGTACAGATTTTGAGAGGTCACTTGATGGCTACTTTGTTCTATGAACCCTCAACTAGAACTAGGCTTTCATTTGAGTCTGCAATGAAACGGCTTGGAGGAGAAGTTTTGACAACTGAAAATGCTCGAGAATTCTCATCTGCAGCAAAAGGAGAGACATTAGAAGGTACTCCCCACACGCACTCACAAATCAACATCCACATTGCACACATATTCCTACTTTTTTCTAGGAAGGGTAATTTTTTAATAATCCAATCCAAGCTATGAACCCAATTCTGGATTATCCCACTTCAACGCTTAACATGGGGGCATCAAGTTCGGTCAACTCAAACAGGATCAATGCCTTCTTGGGTTTGAACCTGGGTTATTATGTATGTGTTATTCCATATTGGTTATGAGGTTTGGTTTGCAGCAGCATATAAGTCTCAACATACCATGATCCATGTGTCAGTGTGACATTGTTTGTGAGATCTGGTCTGAAATAGTATATAAATCCCAATATGTCATAATCCTTGTGCCAATGACATGTCCACAGACATAATTATCTTCTTATTAACATAAAATAATGGTTGATTGGTTGTGAGATGAATATGCATGCTTGATCGACCTCCCCTCCTCTTCCATGTCCCCTCCACCACCAAACCACATCCTAATGGAGTCGCACAGTACATAATCTCAAGGATTTACATAAATTCTGGATCTATGGCAGATGCCCCCTTCTCTGTGCCCCCTCAACCACTAAACCACATCCCAGTGGAGTCACACATTACATAATCTCAAGGATTTACTTAAATTCTGGTTCTATGGCAGATACCATAAGAACTGTTGAAGGATACTCGGATATTATAGTTTTGCGGCACTTTGAGAGTGGAGCTGCCAGGCAAGCTGCAGCTGTAGCAAATATTCCTATAATCAATGCAGGAGATGGGCCTGGTCAGCATCCAACACAGGTATTTAAAACTCCTTGTGTGCTTGAGAAAGTGTCTTATTATCCTCTCACCAGAAGCTAGATGGTTCAGTGATTGCTTTGGAATAAATATCTTAGTCAGACAGAGATCTTAGGTCTCTTTTTTTTGTTGGTTTTTCTTCATATGAGATATGATCGATATAGTTATTACAATGATGAGTGTTCCATATATAGGGAACATATGGTGACCATCCATGAAAGGATGCATCCCTTGAATAATCAGTAACTATTTATTATTATAATTTACTTTATTATATATGATATTTAATAATCAATAATCATATTATTAATTATTATTCTAAGAGAATGTCTTCTCGATGTTGTCCAAACATCAACACTCCCTCTCAACGAGAGAGACATTCTACATCATGCCAAGCTTGTCTCTGAAGTATACAAACTTCACCCTAGATTGATGACACTTGTTTGTCAGTCTTGGGAGATGTCTCTCTACCACTTGAACAGAAGAGAAACTCCTTATGCGACTCTCCCTTTTGAGCCAATTGACTCTCTCTGAGATTAGACTCACTTTGGGTCCGCATGTAATAGCATATAGCATCTTGAGTCTTTATTATTCCTTGTCAAATCACCATGACTAGGACAAAGACAACACTAGGATCTTTCACCACAAGTGCACACCTGTGAGTGAATGTCGACCTGATGCTAACTGACACGTGGAAAGCACTTCAAGCACCTCGAGTCCATATTATTCCTTGTCATGATCAAGGAAGGACTACGTCTGGGCTCATTTACCACAAGTGCACCTTTATGATAAATGTATCCTCCCTTGGTCTGCAACCCAATCTAGGAGAAGGTTCACCTGATGTTGAAACATCAATACTCCCTCTTAGCTAGGGAGGTATCTTTCCATAATAGTACACAACTACTGTCTAGAGACACAGTCTTCGCCAGTGGTACACAACCACCATAGTAGCAAAAGGTTTGTCACACATGGCACTCCCATGTGGACTTCTAGAGGCTACTCCCTCTAGGCACACTTAGGGTCAACTCCCCGTAGTGTGTGACGTCAAGGGTCAACTCCCTTGACATGTCCTCATGTGCTCTTCACATGGGATGTTGGGCTATAAGCTCAAATGCACTTATTCCTTCTCGAATAAGTGTCCTCACAGATCAACTCAACTCAATTCRCAGAGGAGTACGATCTGGAGAAACTTTGTCACACATGGCACTCCCATGTGGACTTCTAGAGGCTACACCCTCTAGAAACACTAGGGTCAACTCCCATAGTGTGTGATGTCAAGGGTCAACTCCCTTGACATGTCCTCATGTGCTCTCCACATGGGACGTTGGGCTATAAGCCCAAACACACTTATCCCTTCTCGGATAAGTGTCCCACTTATCCCTTCTCAGGTAAGTGTCATCACAGATCAACTCAACTCAGTCACAGAGGAGTACGATCTGGAGAATGTCTCAGGAAGCTACAAACATCAACACTCCCTCTCAATGAGGGAGGCATTCTCTGCCACGCCAAGTTTGTCACGGAAATACTTGAACTTTGTCTTGGTTTGGTAAGATTATCAACAACCTGCTCATCTGTAGGAAGGTACAACACCGGTACTTGCTTCCTTTGCACCATGTCTCGAATGTAATGGTACTTGATCTCAATGTGGTTTGATTTGTGTCATGAAACACTGGATTATCTGAGATCTTCACACTAACTTTGGTTACCATAATGACTAATGGTGGAATCTAGCACATGTTCGAATAAATCTGCAAGGAGCTTGCGAAGCCACACTGCTTCACGGACTGACATACTTAATGCAATGTACTCTGCTTCTGTTGTGCTCAAAGCCACATAAGTCTGTTTCCTGCTACACTAGGAAACCATGGAAGATCCCAAAGTGAAGCAACACCCGAAGGTGCTCTTTCTGTACACTCTGCCCAATCAGAGTCAATATATTCCTGCCATATCATATCAATACTGGAAGTATATCTCAGACCATGTCCAACTGTGCCTCGCAGGTATCTCAACACATGCTTCGCGACAATCCAGTGTGCCTATCTCGACTGACTCATAAACTGGCTAAGTGCACTCACTACATAGCAAATATCTGGTCTGGTGTTAATCAGATACATCAATGATCCAATCAGTTGCTTGTACAGGGTCGGATCAATTTCGTCAGAATCAGAAGAAGACACACTTAGTTTCTTCAGATTCATCACCATTGGTGTAGCCATGGGCTTCAAGTTCAGCATCCCAAACTTCTTCAATATCTCAATTGTGTACTTCCCCTGTCTCAGGAAGATCTCATCAGTTCTCTGCCACACCTCTAGTCCCAAGAAGTAGTGCATCATACTAAGGTCCTTCATCTCAAACTTAGAGGCCAACGCATACTTGCATTCAACAATAAGGCTCTCTGTGTCGGTGAGGAATAAATCATCAACGTAGAGGACCAAAATCAGGGATTCACCATTAACAGTATTGTAGTACAGGCTGGGATCAAAAACACTTTTGTTGAAGCCCAAAAATCATCAGGTGTCCATCAATACTCGCATACCAAGCTCAAGGTGGTTGCTTGAGTCCATACAAGGCCTTCTTCAACCTGCACACATGAGACTTCGTCTCATGTATCACGAAACCATATGGTTGCTTGATGTATACTTCTTCCTCAATCTCTCCATTGAGAAAGGTTGTCTTTACATCCATCTGATGTACTCTCCAACCCATGGATGTTGCAGGGGAAATAATCATCCGAATAGAAGTGTATCGAGCAATAGGAGAAAATGTCTCCTCATATCTCCTCATAATCTATTCCCTCCACCTGAGAGAATCCTCTAGCAACAAATCTCATTTTGTGCCTCTCGATGCTCCCGTCAACTATGTGTTTGATCTTGTAGATCCATTTGGAAGTCACTGCAAACTTCCCCTCAGGTCTCAGAACAATATCCCACACATCATTCTTCATGATGGATTGATACTCCTCCATCATGGCATCTCTTCATACTGGCTGACTAGATGGCTCCTCATAACAAGAAGGCTCAAAATCAATGATGTGGCTCATAGCTGCAGCATAGCACGAATATCTCTGAGGTCTCTTGATCTCTCGGAAGGTACCATGAGGAGCTGCATGTCCTTTTGCCTCCTACAGAGTTTGACGAGCCCATGCAAGTATCTTTCGACCTACTGCAATATCTCTGGAAACATTAACTGGAGTTACAGGATCAATGGGATCAATTGGCTCAACCCTTTCCCTCTGAAAGGGAATGCCATCTTGGACCTTATTTGACATATAAAGGTTTCCTCATGAAACCAATGTCTAATACATATCAAGGTTCCCTCATGGACTCAATGTCTCACAAGACATATCGAGGTTTCCTTGTGAAACCAATGTCTTGGTTCATTCATCTGACCATCTGAGGCACGTCAGGATGAAGTCTACACCATCTTGCTTGTCTGTGTGTTGAAGCCTGGCTACTTCATCTGCACCATGTCTCGGATGAAATCCTGTGAGAAGCCTTTGAAGCCTCACTGCTTCCATGACTTGCGTAATTGGCTACGATATATTCTACCTTTGCAATACTGAGTGTTATAGAAGTCTGCTTCCACGAATCCTGACTAATCTCAAGCTGAGGCAGCACCCTCTGGTGTGCTTTCTGTCATCTGCACTCTCTGCCTAGTCAAAACTGTATATCTTTGCAACGTCTCTTCATCTCCTGAGACATATCCAATTGTACCACACTGGTACACTTGCTATGCTACAACTTAGTCTTTTCAAATGACAAGTTGGATTAGGGTGCTTACTACAAAGCACTATCTTGCTCTTTGCTTTGAGAGTAGGTCCTCCACTCTCTTTGCAGCTACTCCCTCTGGGATTTTGCAACTACTCCCTTTGGGACTCTGTAACTGCTAAGCATTAAGATTGAGAGTAGCTTCTCTACTCTGTCAACAACTTCCCTCCTCTAGGACTACTCTTTGTGGAACTGGCTCCTCCACTCTCTCCTGGAACACACCGATGTGGCCATTCTCCTCGATAATGAAACGATTTACGACATTTGTCATCGTTCTTTGGACATTGAATGTCCCACATACACAAATCTGAACCGACTTGTCTCATAGGTACTTCAAAAACCCTAAAAGTTTTGTTTAGTTATATGTGTCTTGAATGGTCAATGTTAACATTATTTTATTTATGTTTTTCATTCCACCGCTCTCTGAATTTATGCACTGACAACGCCTAGATTCAACCCAGATTCCACTGCCTTGTTAAACTCATTGTCCATACATCCGAAGACAACCTTGCTGAACTCACTGTCCATACGTAGGAAGACAGGCAATTATTCATGCAACACGTTCATTGTCAAGGTTTTAGAAGACCATCATTACTTCGCTATTGGTATTTGGGGGAAGCAGAAATGCAATTGGGCATCACAAAATTTTGAACCAATTACCCGGGCAAGCAATGAGGAGCTCACCCCACCCAAAGCCGACTTGGTTAAATGCTAACCACCCTTAGTGTCATTAAGATACGTGTCTTCAACATAAAAAAAAATATGTTCTTTCAACAGACATACTCACATCTATGATCTCTGGCAGGAAAGAGCATTCTGTCTCAAGGAAGGCTATGCTCGATCTCAAGTACTCCTCAACTACAGAAGACTTTTCCTTCTTTATCGTCTTTACAACATGCGATAACAATCCATTGACAACCTCTTCCGCTGTAGCACTGCGTGCACGTGCCGCATACTGACAATTGTTGTAGTATCCCTCCGCAAGTGGGTCGTTGAACACCCTTCTCACGTCCACTGGAGGAGGAGAAGCCCACAAGTAGTTGGGTGCCAGATACATTTCCCACCAGAGTTTTGGTAATTGCTCATTCACATCAGAATCTGTATTTCCGTTTCAAGGGCTTTAAAGTTTAAATGCTAGGTGTGGCATGCAGAAAACCATCATTTCTCCGCTCTTGCTCTTTGGGAATGCAATAGGGAATAACAAAATTTGCAACCAATTACCCAGGCAAGCAATGACGGGCTCACCCTGTTGTTTTTCTTCATATTTACCTGGGCTCTCCCGTGAGGGAGTCAGCCTAGTCCTGCTCTGATAGCATGTTGGTTTTTCTTCATATGAGATATGATCGATATAGTTATTACAATGATGAGTGTTCCATATATAGGGAACATATGGTGACCATCCATGAAAGGATGCGTCCCTTGAATAGTCAATAACTATTTATTATTATCATTTACTTTATTATATATGATATTTAATAATCAATAATCATATTATTAATTATTATTCTAAGAGAATGTCTTCCCGATGTTGTCCAAACATCAACACTTTTTCCTTCACAGTGATTTCCAAAGGACTTTATTTTATTTTTTTGGAAGTTCTTCCAAATATACACCCTAAGGGGTTGCACTGCATAACACGGACTTCTTTTGGCATAAATCCCAGGTCCAAGAAGTGTCTATTCTGCCAAATTTGCTGGGGACATGCACCCAACCTCAATCACTTTTTAACATGCCGTTCAGGGGGGCAGATCACAACGAGAAGGGAACCCTGGTGGTCTGCTCAACACTATATCAACCCCACCAGTGAACCAAGGCCCCATTGGTGAAATTTGGACCATTTCTCGACTTGTGCCCATTATCCTTGTGCAGGGGCCATGATAATCTTCTATGTGTTTATCGGATGTATCCAGAGAAAGAAGATTCAATGGATGTTGTTACTCCACAAGCTTGGAATCCAAACACTCCTGTATGCAATCCAAGTGTTTGATATACACTTAATTGCCTAACCATCAGGGGCTTGACTGGTTGGTCAAGTGGTGGTGATATTCTGCCCACCAGGGTTCAATTCCCCCTGAGCATGTAAACATTAGCATTTTACAAAGATATAATTAATTGCCTAACCATCAGGGGCTTAACTGGTTGGTCAAGTGGTGGTGATATTCCACCCACAAGGGTTCAATTCCCCCAAAGCATGTAGTATGTTACACCTCCTCAAGTGTGGGGTTTACATGGTCAGTGCAAGCAGGCCAGGTACACGGTGATGGACAAAGTTCCTAGCTCCTAGTAGCTGTCAGCACTCACTCAATCACAAGGTTTATTGAGTGGCACCAAAAAAGAACGAGGGAAGCATTGCCTTGAAAGTTTCCATAATCAACTAACCTAAATCCTAAGGAATTTAGGGGGAGATGCAAACCGTGCAAAAAAAAAAGGACTAAGGACAGCTCCATGCTCATTTCCAATGACAACACTTTCAGTTTCAATGTAATGATAACATGTTGCCACTGAAGGCATTGCTTTTGCCAAACAATTTTGCTATTGCTCTTTGCTAAAAGCATAAGCCTAGAAGTTATCTGCAGGTTGTTAGGAGCAAAGATCTTTGTTGTCTAAAATGATAAATGTTATTCAGTGATTTGAATTTTTGGTAGAGTAATGGGATTGTTTGCAGGATGCTTATTTTTTCTTCCTGAACACAATGTAGCACAATGTTAGTCACTGGACATGATTATCTTGGTGTAGTTTCTATAGTGACAAACGGAATATGATTTTCATAGAGCTGCATTTTATATATTCAGTGTCCAGTGCTCATTTCTGTGTGACATGCAGGCATTGCTGGATATGTATACAATTCAAAGAGAAATTGGGCGTTTGGATGACATAGAAGTTGCCCTTGTTGGAGATCTTGCAAATGGCCGGACAGTCAGATCACTGGCATATTTGCTTGCCAAGTACAACAATGTGAAGATTTACTTTGTGGGGCCAGATGTTGTCAAAATGAAGGTAGGTTCTCTAAAACATCCTCTATGTAAGAAATGAGACTTGCTTAAGCTAATTGGAAAATCTGCCAAAGTATATTTAGTTACCTTTCTGTGCACTATGTCAGGAATGCCATTATCCTCTTTGGCATTCCCAAGCAATATTTTTCATCCTTTTGGTTTGTTTGTCAAATCACCTTAACATAGTGGAATTCATCTGCTAGAAGGCAATTCAGCTCTATGCCGGTTGTTTGACTTTGACAATTCATCATTTGCAATGTATGTCATATATTTTCCCATGTTTAATTTTTTTACAGGATGACATTAAAAACTACCTCACCTTAAAGGGAGTTGAATGGGAAGAGTCTACAGATTTGATGGAGGTGGCTTCAAAGTGTGATGTTGTCTATCAAACTCGGATTCAGCGTGAGCGTTTTGGTGAGAGAATTGATTTGTATAACGAGGCCCGTGGAAAGTATATTATTGATAAAAAAGTCATGAACGTATTACAGAAGCATGCAGTTATCATGCATCCTCTTCCAAGGCTTGATGAGGTGAGAGTCACTTTTACAAAAACAGTTCAGAGGCATCATTTAGAAAGCAGTAAAACGCTATATAGATTAGTAAATCTTGGATAATTTTGTTATACTCCTTTATAACATTGAATCTTGGGACAGAGAATCAATTTTCTTTTTCTATTGAAATACAGGCATCATTCTCATGAGATGCTTTATGCAGATAATGGTTGATGTTGATACTGATCCAAGAGCTGCATACTTTCGCCAAGCAAAGAATGGACTTTATATAAGAATGGCTCTTTTAAAGCTTTTGCTACTTGGATGGTGAGCTACTCCGTGAAATTGTTGGTTCAAACATTTTGATTCAGCATTTGGTTATGCGGGATGATTTTTTAACAAACTACAATATAAATTTTTTATTTTGATTTTGAGCTGGGGAAGCCTAGGGCCCAAATGTAACTTCATGCTTATTAGGCACCCATGTCTTCATTGTGGCTTGGGCGGTCCATACTGAATGTGATGATTATGTCCTTCCTGGTAGAGATAGCCATTTAAAATATTTTCCTATGCTATCAATTTCTACTTTGTTTATGGTATGGGAATTACCTAGTTACTTGAAGGAAGTCCTGTCATTATTATTCTGTTTTTGCATATCCCCAAAGTATACATGCGATGATGAAGGACTTTTGAATTTTACCCTGGAGCCTAAAATATTCTTCAAACAATTTTCAAGGTTTCCTTTTTAACAAACATAGAAGTATTACTGGAAATGTTGTTAAAGCAAAATGTAAATTAACATTTCACCTAAACTTCCATCGGAAGAACTTTTCCATGGGCAAATACTAAAAAGGATTTGAGTATGAAAAAACTGGCTTTATGCCAGTTAATCAGTCAGAGACATTGAGATACTCTAAAACGAGCAGATGAAAATAACCTAATCTGCTATCATGTTCTATTCCATTTACATAGAGTAAACTAAAGACACACTATTGAAGATGGCAAAATCTGCAGTTGAGCAGGCCTGACCAGACGGTTCAATCAGTCAACTCGATTATTGGTATCTGCTTCAATTGCTCTCCAAATGAGCCTTGCCATGTTTCCCATGGGCGTTGTCTCCAATGCATTGCTGCTTACACTCAACGATTCAACTTTGAACAGGTTGTTCTTTTGTCATTGAAGTGTAACATAACCTTCAATATACTGAACTTGAGTTATCCTAGCACTGTCTATGGTCCATTAAATTTCACTTTCAAGAACACATTCCAATCTTCCAATAACCAATTTCCCTTATTAGTCTTTATCCAGTATAAGGGTTGGTACTATGTCAACGTGCTTTCAGGTATTCTTGAGCTTGAATCATAGCAAACAGCCCTTCCCCTTGCATTCTCCTCCCTACATTCAGTATCTAATTTTCCAAATTCACTTCTTCAAGCTGCATCTGCAATCACTACAGTGCTTCCCCTCTACTTCTGTTGAAGTATGCTTCGGATTCTTGTATTCAAAGATCTCAGTTTCTACACGAGTGCCCTCTTTTTCCATAGATCTCTTTGAATTGTTCTCAATGTATCTTGATCCTATTTAATGGTCCCACGGTCCTACCAACAATCACTTCTCAATCCCATTGATGCTTAATCAATACAAAATGTGCATCAAACATAGGTGTTCTTCATTGATCTGTGCTAACTCCCCTAAATATTTGGTCACTCTGCTCTCCCATCCTTGCATTCCAACCCTTCTTGTGTCGTCAATAGAATTCTCCATTACCTCCTACATTGAAAAGATCCAAAATTGGTTCGTTGCACTTCACAACAAAACTTGGTTATACGAAATGCAATTTCAAAATTCACATCTGAATTGTCACTTGAGATGAAATGAATTATCCAATTATTTTCTTGAATGTAATTGAACAAAATATTTTGAACTTATTAGCTATTGGCATAAAAATAGTTGATACACTGTTTGAGAATAGCACTCATACAAAGATATGAATATCTTACAGTAGTATGAACCAAAAATCCAACATTTAAAAAAAAATAGCTCTTGTATCATAATCATTATAAAGCACCAAAATTTAAATATACTCTAGCTCTTGCATTATTATAGAAACTTACATGTAATAAATACACGATGGTGATGAAGGTGAAGGTGATCGTGAAGGTGGTGCCTTGGCTGGTACTGTACAGTAGGCAAGGTGTTTTCCTTAAGCTTTCAAATGCCGAGCAGGCTTGAGAGGAAGTCACTAGCATATTTCCTAATATATATTTTTACATTGATATGAGCATTGGCTTATGCACCAACATAAAATGAGTGTCAACTGACTTGAAGGTTCTCTGCTTGCATGAGTCAAATCTGCTCGTAGGACTTTCAGTTGTTTTGAGTATCAGTAGTATGTGCAAGGGAAATCCCTTGATATTGGGAAGTTTTATTTTGAATCACCAAAGGTTCTATATTGAATTTTCTGACATGGGGAATGACCATTAATTCTTCTCTAGGGTTTCCATTTTTGGGTTTTGCTTGTGGGTTTTCGGGCCTAAGGGAGTAGTTAGTGTTGAAGACTATAATCGCGAGCTTGCCCTTTGCACCTTTGGTCTTGGTGGTATTTATCCACAGAATATTGGACAGAAGTGTAATTAGTAGTGCAGATGGTAATGAACCTCTGCCTCAACTTGTTGAGGCATGTTGTGTCCTTGTTGTAGATGATTCTTTACATTTTGTATAACAGGTCATGAAACTATGTGATGGAATAATTTTTCACCAACTCTTTGAACCAAGGTCAAAACTAGTCTCTGGTCAACAACCTCTTTTTATCTTTGTAAGAACATCAACAAGCATTATTACTTTGCAAGTGGCCACAAGAGTTATATTTCTGATTTACAATGTTAGTGCAGATTAAGGAGGGGATTCCCCTCCTATCAACAACTCCTACTCTTGATAGGTAAGCAAATAGAGGAACACTACTTGAGTGGAAAATATGGCATTAGTAAGGATTCCATTGTGCAGTGGTTGCTATGCTTGTGTGGTGGTGTGTGAAGTCAAAGCACATGCTCTTCTCCTGGACCTCTCTCTTTCAAAGAGGTTGTCCAAAGGAATTCCTCCCTTTTGGCTTCCTCCTTAGGAGAGCATTCATTGTGGAGTGCTTGAACGGTAACTTCATGTTACCACTGACATTATTCGGGATCACTAAATGCATTAATAATTACCAAACTCATGTTAGTTTTACCTGTGTGTAGCTCGCATTGTGTTCCAGATATGACACCCTCTTCTTCAAACAGAGAAGACAACAATAGCAGTCACGCTCCAGCTGTAATTAGGGTGTAGGGGCATTTAGAGAGAGAGATAGGGGCTGCATGCATGCATCATCCTCAGTGTAAATCTAGTTTAGATGCTTTTCCATATTTAGTAGTTCAGTTCTAATTTTGAGTTTTGCTTTATTTAGTAATTGCATGCACAGTGAATTAGAGGGCACAATGCCCTAGTTAGACAAGGGGCATAAATCTCTAGGAAGATGTATGCTTGCATGCTTTAGTTCATCTTTACTAAAGGTGCAGTTACTTGGTTCATTTCGATGCAAGGAAGGGGCATTAGGGTTAGGGTTTGATACTCTTTGTTGAGGCATTGTTGTGCATGTGTCATGATTCATTGTGTCTTCTCTTCTTCCTAGTCTATAAAGGAGAAGCGAGGCACAACACTATGTTGATTCAAGAATTTTAGTTTTTGAGCTATAGCATTTAATTCATTGTTTTCAGATTTAATACAAAAACAATGTGGCTTTGAGAGTTCAGATTTATGTGTTGGTTCATATTATCAGTGATATATGTTTGTAGGTTAACATACTTTATAGTTGTTATTTTCAGTTTTAGCTATCTAGGGTTTTAGGTTAAATTCATGAGTGCAGAATCTAATTATTACCATGGCCTTATTTTTAACAACTCATGGTTTCATTTGCAAGTTTAATGGATTGTAGGCTTCAATGATTGCATTATGACCATATGGTACACAAAATTTACCCTTTCTCTATGTTCCAAAGGTTTTTTCATTGTGCATTATATTGATCATGTTGTCCACAAATGGTTTTACAAGAGGGGCCTTGGTTTATGGACATAGTTGGCTTTTTCATCACACCTTGGCTATGAGGAATCGATCTAGCTATGATCACTACCATTACCACCTTTGTGTGGGTGCATATGCGGGATCATCTCTTTTATTTGTGGACTCTATGTGTTTGGGGGAATTGGATGGATTTTGGGATGATTCTTGAAGTTTGACATATGCTAGTTTCAAAAAGGCATTGCCACTTGTGTTTGCCTTTGTGTTGGCTTGACTTGAGCAAGGGTTTTTTTGGTATAAAATCAGTTTGAATTCTAATGACTCAAGCTGGATTCAACGAGTAGATTACAAGAATACAACCTTTGGGTATTGTGTTCGTAAATTCTCTAATCACTTGCAAGATGCATGCCCTAAGGCTTCCTCTCTTAGAGGTAGAAGGGGAAAGCTAGTAAATCTTGAGGGTGGAATATTCCACTCGTGATCTTGGAGCAACGTCTATAAAGGAAGCAATGTGTTTAGTAAAGGTTTGTGTTTTGATGTCCAGATGAAGCAATGTGCTTAGTAAAGGTTTGTGTTTTGATGTCCAGATGTAGGAGTTGGGCTTGTAACGATGTTTCCAACCACTAAGTCTAGTCATTAAATGAACATAGTTTTGTTTGATAATCCCTTTGCGAGTTGAAGAGGCCACATGCCTTTGCTATTTTAGTTTTGAAGAGGGACCTAGTTCCAATGTTTGATTGTGATGTTGAATCGATAGTGCCATTGGAGTCTCCACTAAGGCTGCTCCAATCCATTGAGTGGAAGGATATGTTTGGAAAAAGGGGGAAGAAAGGTACACTTGCACATATTTTAGATTCCCAATAAGGAATTGCCATCTTTGTTAACACATCGGCAGCCATTGTTCAATAGTGGGGTTGGATTTTGAGCTCCACTTGTAATTATATTTTTTAATTGAGTTGAAGGGGCCATGCATTGAAGATCTGCCTAATTAGAGGTCACTAAACCAATCATGGTCATTGCTTTATGAATTTTTGTCATGGTAATTGTGTAATCATTGGACTAGACTGATTTTGATCTGGACTTGTAACTAACCTTTTTTTAATGATCATACATGTTTGGAGTATAACAGTCCAATATAACTAATGTAATGAAATGTAATAAAAATGCATTATATAAATGGCTTTAATATTTAATTATGATACATAAGTTTAATAGATATTATTAAGAAAACAAAAGAAAATTGATATCAACTTAATTTTAATAAAAATAATTGTAATCTTAATAAAAATACTTGTTTTCATATCTTTTGTTTCTATTTCTTGTATGATTCATAGCCAATTTCACAACATGGTATCAGATTGATATCGAACCCTATGACCTTGAAAATATTGGAATCCAGAAGTTCAAACTAATTTCTAAGTCAGACTGCTGTGAGGAAGACATCTGCATTGATGTGAGAGGAAAGTCGTGTTCGTGTCGTTGAGATGAAAGGTTTTAAGTTTGGCGACACCACCACAACCAAAAAAAGGATAGCCACCACCATGTCAAGGATTCAAAGTTGCTACCATAAGATGCCAATAAAGGAACTGCCGTGCCTGCCACTAGAAGAGCAGCGACATCATATTTTTTATTGTACTGAAGGAATCAAGTCGTAAGATAAATAGAGACGTTGTCACATCCGCCACAAGAAGGCAATAGAATATCAATGATATTATTTTCCGCGTCTTATTAAAGGAATTGATCCGTAAACATAAATAGAGAAGTCACTATATCGAGGAAAGAGCCGAGCCACAACCACTGTTCATCGAATCGCAGTGCGGTTGATCTTGAGTGTTATTATTGCAAAAAAAATGAAAATAGGTCACATAACTTGGAATTGTAAAACGTGACCCAGCCATATAAAAGGGAAGGTTAAAGAAAAATGAAAACAAAATACAACTGGAAAATTTCATAATTGGAGATTCATTGACACTGAATATGAAGTTGAGAAGTGTGATAATGGAATGGTGAAAGATTACTTGTTTTGAATGCTTGAATCTTCGATATAGGAGGGGATCAAAGAAGGTTAAAGTCAACTTGGATTGTTGTCCAAGTAGTTTGGGAATTCGAGAATTTCAATAATTAGGGGGTTTGAGAATTTCAGGAATTGGGGAAGTTGAGAATTCAAGAATTTGGGAAATTGGGAATTCTACCTTTATGAGGGTGATGATTCAAGAATTCAAGAATTTGAGGAATTTGAGAAATCGAGAATTCAAGAATTTGAGGAATTTGAGAAATAGAGAATTCTACCTTTATGAGGGTGATGAGACAAAGTGATGGAGTACCTACAAGATTTCAGATAAAGTTTTTCTTTCATTATATTGTTGTTGTTGTTATTGCTAATTAAGATTTAATAACTAGATTTAATAACTAGAAATATAACAGGGGTGTTGGAGTATGATGCTCAAATATACTCAATGTAATGAAATGTAATAAAAGCTACATAAGTGGCTTTAATTTTTAATTATGATATCCATTAGTTTGATAGAGGTCATTAAGAAATCACAATTAGGTTAGGCGATTCCCTACTCCGCAGACAAAAGGGAATTAATGTCAATGTAATCAATGACTCCACCATTGCTAAATATGTTCGTTTTCATATCTTTCATTCCTATTTCTTGTATAATGCAAAATCAATTTCATAAAAATCCATTTAATATCAAGTTTTGGATCTGCTTCAGTAGAGGCCATTAAGCCAATCTTGGTCATTGATCTATAAAGTTTTGTTATGTTATTTAATCATTGGGTGGTGTCGTGGTATAAGCTTATTGCAATCAACACATTGGAATTTAACAAACATGTTTATTCTCATACTTCAAAAACAATAACTCCCTTTAAGTCAAAAGTTAGCTATTAGGAAACATACAATTATTTTCTAGATTGAATAAAAAGGCTTTCCCACATTCTTCGATGGCATTCCTAGTAAATACATTGGCGTAAATTAACATGCCTCACAATGGGGATTCACAAATTTGGGCATCGTTGGAATACAATTAGCAAAATGTCCAACAACATTGGCCACAACTAATTGAGCTATTTATTTTTTAAGAATTAATCTCTTGGGGGAACTCAAACTCTATTTTTCCATATTCATGAATGGCATGCCTAGTGAACCCATCAACATAGACTAGAGTGCCTAACCTAGGGGGATTTGAATTGGGAGTTAATGTCATAGAAATAGCCAAATGCCTAACGACATTAATGAAATTAGTTGAACTAACCCCTTAGTCTTTTTTCAAGGAAAACTTTAGGAAACCCAAGGGATGCTTCCTTACATTTGTTAATGGAATCCCTAATAAACCTGTTGGTGTAAACCAATGCTCACCCAGGAGAATTTGAACCAAACACCTCCTGGCATGAAACTAGACAAATTCCCAACAATTGGTGACAATATATATTATATATCATAGGGGAACCTAATGGATGTTTCCCCACATTCGTGGATGACATCCTTAGTAAACCTGTTGGCGTAGACTAACTCATCCTAGGGGGATTTGAACCAATACCTATTAACACAGAACTAGACAAATGCCCAATGACATTGGCAAACAATTGGTTGATATATATATATATATATATAGCTCAAACGATTGTTGCCAATGCTGTTGGATATTTGTCTAGTACCTTGCTTGTAGGTGCTTGGTTCAAATCCCCCTAGGTGAGCATCAAAATATGCCAACAAGTATACTATAGATGCAATCTATGAATGTGGGGAAGCATCCTTTGGGTTTTCCTACAAGGTTTTTCATTGTAAAACACCCAAGGAGTTAACTCAATTGGTTGTCACCAATGTTATTAGGCATTTCACTAGTTCCATGTCAGTGATTGCTTGGTTTGAATCGCAATATATATATATATATATATATATATATATATATATATATATAACATCAAGTGAGCCCCGAGGGTTAGCTCAATTAGTCTAGATCCAGATGTGAGTTTTCATGCTTGTTGTTGGTCATGGGTTCGACTCTCTTGATTCCCTCGAGGTGAGGCCCCGTAATAAGGGCCGACATTTTACCATGTTTACCATCCACGAAATGTGGGGAACTACTCGTAAGGTTTCCCATGCTTTATTCCACGCGAAAAAAAATATACAACATCAAGTGAAACCATTGTTTAAACCATGGGTGTCATAGACTAAGAAACCATCTTCTAGACAAATAAATGTGAGTCAATTCTATTTATAAATGGCATTTTTTTTTTAATTTAATAGTTTCAAGCAAAAGGAAAGTCTTCTTTATTCTTTTTCCTACTAGAATAATATTCTCCCTTAACTAAGGTCGATGAGCCGATTTGTCAAAGAGGATTTTATTGAATGACAACATTATAGAAGACCTTGTGATCAAGTGAAAAGGGTTAAACCATTGACAACCATTCCTTTTTCACCAATTGTGAGAACTAACATTGAGCAAAGTGTTTTTTCATACAATGGTGACTTAGTTATTATGCATATTGTTATTTTTTAATGGAACTCAATGCTATACTTAATGTGAGCACCAAGCTTTTAATTTTAGTGCATTTAATTAACAATGTAGATATACTTGAAGAAAATGATCTACCACAAAGTGGTCTTACATTTCAACCGAGGAGGCTTTTGTTACAAATGGATGTGAAGACTACTTTCTTGAATGGAGATTTGAAAGAGAATGTCTTCATGTCTCAACCATAAAGTTTTGTCGTGAATGGGAAATATCAGAAAGTATGTAAACTCATCAAGTCCTTATATGGCCTGAAACAAGCACCACGAGCATGGTATGAAAAGCTAACTAAGCGTCTTCTGAAATTGGATTTCAAGCACTTTAATCTTGATGATGCAACTATGTTTGTCAAGAAAGTTGGAAAAATTATTGTATATCTTGTAGTGTATGTAGATGATTTGTTGATAACGGGGAACAATGAAAGCTATATTGCATCCATCAAGAAAGAATTGAAGAAATGATTTAAGATGATAGATTTGGGACACCTTCACTATTGTTTGGACTTTGAAGTGACTCAAAATCCAAAGTACATATTCATCTCTCAAAAGAAGTACATAAGAGAATTTTTGAACAAGTTTGGCATCATTGAGTGTTACCCTCTCTCTACTCCAATGGAACAAAATTTGAAGCTCACATCAAAAGAAGAGAATGAATTTGAGGATGCACCCAAGTACGTACAACTTGTAGGAAGTCTTATCTACCTTACCACCACCAGACTAGATATCTCATTCATTGTTGGGATTCCTTCCAAGTCCATGTAAAAACCTTGTGAAGGACATTGGTTTGCTGCAAAAAAAGTTCCAAAATACTTGAAGGGAACTCAAGACTTTGGACTCAAGTATTATAAGGTGGATGACTTCAACCTGATTGGATACTCTGACTCAGACTTTGATGGGGATAAAGAAAATGGAGTGTCAACTTTAAGCGATATCATGAGTCTTGGATCGACAATTGTCTCCTGGAGATCATGCAAACAATCATTTCAAGCAAATTCCACAACAGAGGAAGAATATGTGGCAGTTGTTGAAACAACAAAGGAGATTGCGTGGCTCAGGGAAATACTTGAAGATTTGCAAGAGAAATAGGTGAATTCTACTCATCTTCTAGCTGACAATACTTCTACAATCAGGTTGGCCAAGAATCCCAGATTCCATGATCGAACCAAACACATCAACACAAAGTACCATTTGATTCGACATCATGTAGAGGCCAACATTATTCACTTGATACATTATTCCACAAATGAGCGAATTGCAAACATCTTCACTAATGTACTTGGAAGGGAAATTTTTGAAAAGTTCATAATGATGCTTGGACTCACAAACACCCATTTTGGATTAAAGGGGGGAATGTTAGATAACTAATCCTTAGGGATTGAGGTACTTTGCAGATATTATTGTAAATATAATTTAGGAGAAATATGAAGAGTTCTAGGTGAATAAGAAGAGTCATTTGGACCTCTTGGAAGATGAAAACAAAGGTCACCTCACTTTGTATTTATGAATGTCTCATGTTGTTGCAAATCATCAAGTATGGAGTTACTCATTCTCTCTGCCCATACCTGACCTAACACCAATGTTTATAGGTGTTTTAGCACCTTTTTACAGATGTTTCATTGCTTTTTCAAGCTAGGTATGCCAACCATAACCTTCAACTTCTTTCAAGAAAATTCTACCATGTTACACAGAAAGTTCCTCCCACTCTTCCAATGTCAAGATCTGTCCTCCTTCATGGATGGGTGGAACGTCATTCAAAACTATATGCTAATGTTTCATAAATTTGGGGCTTCATCAAGGAGAAACTTCCCTACCCACTCCTCCAACATGACATTCTTCCCTCATGGACGGGTAGAACATTATTCGAAAGTGTGTGCTAATATGTCATAAATTTGGGGCTTTGTTCAAGAGAAACTTCCCTCTTTAAAGTTACATAACATATTTTCTAGGGAACTAAGAAATTCTTAGATGTCGACACTCATAAGTTCAAGTAATTGCATTCTTGTTATATATTTTCTTGAAGTGAGCACATGTTGATACAGTATCCATGTTACTCGTGTTTGCTTTGTTTTTCCTAAGGGTCCTTGTTATCGCACAAGTTGTAGGTTGGGAAAAACCCGACCTAACCACCAATTGGCGACAACTAAGAGAGAACCTACCAACTGTCACCTTAGGTAGGTGTTCCCGTCACTTTAGAGGTGAGGTAGTCACCTCAAGGGGGGAATCATGGTAACCCTAGGGGGGATTGAGACGAAAAATGAGATATATGAATGGATTCCCCTAAAGGTAAAGTTTGTAGATGGTAAATGGAACTTGGTAATGACTCTTGATGGTTTCTTGAGGTTTCCAACGCTTTGAGTGACCCGCCAAGAGAAAATACCTGCCCGAGACACAAGGAAAACCAAGTATACAATGTAGTATGTTAGGTGGAAAAGCAAGTTAAGCTTGATGTCCCTAATTGCAGCAACAATCATTGATATATATCAACATATAAAATATAATAAGGGCTGGAAAATAACTTCTAAAAGTCTAGTTGAATAAGCAAGAGACAAGCTAGTAAAGACTAGTTCAACTCAAGAATGAAAGAGCAAGAATTTAGCATAAAAGAAAGGTTATTACAAAAATTGTACTGCAGTGATATCTATCAGCCTTATGGCTATAGCAAACCAAGCCTTATAAAAGAAAATTCAGCCAATGAAAATCACTTCAAACTAGCCTAAAAAGTGCGCTAGGGTTAATAGTTTGTTAGGGCAAAGTTATAGACAATTTCTAGGGTTAGTTTAGGAGTTATCTGGGTTTAGAGAGTTAGATTTTTGCAGCCCTAATGGTTGTAGGTTAGTTTTGTTACAAAAGCAAGTTTTAGTGGGTGAAAGAGTATGCCTCAATGAGGCAAGATAACCTATGGCTCAAAGAACAATATCCAAGTGAGAGAACTTCAAAACTTCAACTTTTCACGTTTACCATTGCAACATTTTATTTCTCCAATGCAACGACTAGTGCCTTTGATTAATGGGTTAATTGGGTCAAAATTAAAGAGCTATAGCTACTACCTCCTTGGGGGCATAAATCCTCTTATTCCCCAAGGAAAGTAACCTATCTAGGGTTTAAACTAAGGGGTGTATATCCTTATACTTCCTTAGCAAACCCTTGCAAACAATAATTCTATGCTTAAAATTATGGTGGAGATAAAGTAGGGGTGTATGCACTTATACTCCCTACCTAGCCTTAGCAAAAATCAACCTTGATTTTGAATTACAAATTATAGCAACAAGTAAAATGTCTTACCAATCCAAATAGCCACAAGATAAACCATAACATGCCAAGATAAACCACTACAAATAGCTAGAAAAGACCTCCAAGAGCTAGTGCATCATCGTCATGTAGTCCATAACCAAGAAAGCACCATACCATAGCACAAGAGAACAAAAATCTTGAAGGTAGCGAAAATTTCAGTCCTTACTCTTCACAATGGAAGAGTTATGATTGAAAATGAGATTTCATGATCTCTATTTATACAAAATGTCTATCACATAGTTTTTCCACTTACCAAGGGTAAAACACAAGATAAGGGGTCAACAACCCTTATCTTATCCCTTGCCTCAAAACAATATTAAACAATTCATCTTAAAATTCATTTTTACACAAAAGAAACCCTAGAACAAGGTGACGTCACCCCTTTAGGGGACGTTTTGGCACTTTGAAGAAGTCGTTGAGGTAGTAGATGCATGGCTAGGCCTCCAAAGGCCACTTGTCACTCATCCAAGTTCTCTCTTGATGGTATTCAAGCCTTCTTCCTTCAAAACATGCCACATGTCATCAAACAACACCTTCACCACCAAACCCTATCCCTCTAGGTGACATTAAGTCTCCATAAGTGAGGTTTTGCCTCTCCTAGGTAAAAAGTTTGGCATGTGAGGGCTAGGTCATGTCATCCATGATGTTTTCTAGGCCTCTAAAGGTAGGTCATCGTGATCCGACGTGTGGGCCCTTGTTATCCAACATGTGGGATTCAAGCCCCATGGAATCACAAGCTAGGCTTGTTCCCCCAAAACTGTCCACCAACAAGGTCCTGCAAAATAAAAGGGTACGCCTTCCAAAGATATTAAGTCAAAGATATCATGACGAGTGTAAACCGTGTCTAATAAGCAAGGCACCTAAACATGTTCATCAAAACTACCTCATCAAATTAAACAAATGCTTAAAACCTTATACAATTAACCAAGTTTAAGTATGGGAGGGGTGTCATAGGAGTCCTATTGGGTAAATCAAAGCCCTCAAGTAGGGGATGCTCCCAAGGATGGAATTTCAAGGTCATGTAATGGATGATGAGGTGGAAGGGGTTCAGACTTCATAGGTCGTTGAGTTTCATGACATACAAGGGCTCGCATTATCTCATTCATGGGTGGCTTTGTAGTGGGTGTGTGGGACCTTCGTTTGCAATGCATTTTTTCCAAGCCCATCTTCTTTCCATTCTTTGTTTCTTTCATGTTTTAAATAATGAGTTGAAGGTCACCGTCCTGGCGTGGTGTCCAGATAATGACAGTGTCACTCACAAATACCTCACAGAATGAGAAAGTTGGCTCGTGATGAGACCCCTTTTCTCTCAGTTGTGTAATTGAGAGCCACTATCCTGGCTTGGTGACCAGATGATGGTAATGTCACACTGCTAAATACCCATGATCATGATAGGTTGGCTCGTGATGAGACCTCCTATCCTCCAACTAACCCCTTAAGCATTCATTATCATTTATTTTTGTAGGTCCCCCTTTTCTTACAGAGAAGCATTTCATTGCTTTCTCGGGGGATCCCTACGTGAAGCATCTAGAAGGTCTATATATAGGCTTTTATATTTTTAGCCAACAACAATCCCTTTGGGCCTTCAACCCCTTCTTCCCATGAAATGAGGTACATGCCCTTCTTGGGTCACTAAAGTCAAACGAACTAGAAGAAGACAATATGATGGAATGTAAAGAGCGGAAAGTGGTAAGTATGGTCGGGAATGGTACGATAACCCCTCAAGGAACCCCCAGTCATAAACCTTCCCCAAAGGGTGGCCACTTACTAGGAAATCTATGACACTCACCAAGGTGAAACAGGGTCAAAGGCATAATGTCCAAGCATGCACTCTATAATCAAAAGTAGCCCAAGTAGGGTGATTACCTACCACAATACCTAACTTGTACCGCATGGAGCAAGACCCATCTTCCCTCTAGAATCTAGCTGTTGTGGTGGATGTGTTGACAATGGATCAAATGTGGTGATAGAGCGGGCTTCTGTATGTGCAAGTGGACACTATTGGTCATGTAGTCTCTCGACACTCCATATATGCAACCTAAGGGCCTCGAGACATGATCTCCTTAGTTATCCCACAAAATGGGGATAATAGTCCCCACTTGAGAAATTCTTAGTTAGGTAGACTCAGGGTGGAAGGACCCTTGTCAAAAGCCCCACATTTGCACTCAATTTTTTCCTAATTCTACCACATGGGTGGGAGGCAGAAACCCTCACAAAACTCCCCGCATACCCACATACTGCATTTCTGCCGCCCCCAAAATGACCTACTTGCATACCCGCAACCCACAAAACAACATTTTGCATGACCGCACTCCCTGTACCCCCATGAACCTGCAAAATCATGTTCTCGCACTCTCGCATACTCGCACACCTCCAAACCTACAACCTTCAAATTGCACTCCCACATACCCACAACCCACAAAATGGCATCCCCTCATGTACACACTCCCATCCCTCTGCAAACCCACATACCCACGTGCCCACAACCCCGCAAATTGCACTTCCGCATAGCCACAACCTGCAAAACTACATCCCCTCCTACCCACTTTCCCATATTGCGTGTCACTTCATACTCCAAATGCCCCCCGCATGCATTCCATGTCATCATACATTTGTCTTCCACGTAAGATTCAGTTGGCTTTCCCAAGGTAACCCCTACATGTCACACACGTAATGAACGAATGCAGCTAATTAATGGGAAATAATGCTTGCACATTCCACCCAATCATCATGTACGCTAATAAAAATTATTGATTTAATAAGCACCATGCACCAAAGGTGTGAAGGGGCAAGTTTGAACAATGAATTGACCCTTAAGTGGTGATTAAGGGATACCCATCAAGTAGAAAATCAAGTTTATACACGTAATCTTCACACTTACCCAAGTACATTGAAAAAGGAAAAAAATGGCCAACAAGAGAAAGAAAGAACCTTTGTGTGGAGACATTGTGAATTCACTGACTCACAATTGTCGGTATTTTCAATGTTCCATAGGGTATAAGTGGTATTATTAGCTTTCTCAGGAAGATAATCTCAAGAACAAAGCATGGACATCAGGAATAGTAAACTTTGGCTACGTGCCAGAGGCATTTGATTTTAGAGAAATAGTCACCTAGTGCGCTAAGAGGTATGATTCCAAGCACTGGCTCATTCAAGTCAAGGAAAGAGGAAGAAATCCTATCGCATTGATGTCGAGCACTTTCAAAAGGATGTTTCACCTACTGACACCGAACAGAGTCTTGAAACTTCTAGAGGCCGACTCCTTTTTGGATTCCCAAGGTAGTGGAAGGAGCCTGCTAGAGGAATTTCTAATCCATCCTGGCATGACTATGTCCTCGAACATCAATGAAATCGACCCCCTTTTGTTGGCGCAACCATTCAAGGAATTCACTTGGATTTTTGCATGACTTGTGGATCATGATTCGACAACATTTGTCCCCAAATATGTCCTATAAGTCCTCTATTATCCCGTGGAGACGGACACCCTCTTTGATTAGGCACAAGTCATCTCGAACGAGATCTCCCATAAGTTGTCTAACTTTATTCAATCCAATAGGTTCTACATGACCAATTATTTGGTTCTGGATCTTGCCTACTATAACACATTCAAGGGCATGCCCCCAAAGTGAAATAACAATTTTGAAGAAGACATAATTCAATTTTGGTATCCCATACTCTGGAAGCACAAGACCCCATTTTGTTTTTACCAAATAGAAGACTCCTTCATTAGAGAATGTAGAAGTATCCTCATAGGAACCGAGCTATCCAAGGTCACAGATGCAACCATGGAGTCCCTTAAGGGGAAATAAGTCTACATATTTGAAGAATAATTCACATATATAAGGCTTTTTGGTTTTGAGGGGAGACCACTGCTTCTCCCCCGATTCGTGTGTGACCGATTTCTGGCATATGAGTTATGCAAATAATACAAGACATGGTCCATGTTCTTTGACAAAAAAAGGAAGTGGTAATTTATTCCCATGCCATTCAAAATTGTTGGCATTACTATCAAGAGTTTGTCAAGTCTCACCGAAATGGATGGATTCTTCGAATCCTTCGATGTGAAAGAAGTTGAGGCCCCTAGAGGCTTTGACCCATAAGGAATTTTTGTGGCCCACATGTTAGCCATCGGTTACACCTCAGTATTCAATAGAGTGCAAGATATTTCAGAAGGGGGCGATGAAAATTAAGACTCGCCTATCGAAGGCAAGGTGGAAATCGCCCTTAACAAAATTTCACCCAAGCAAAAGAAGCAACTAGTTCAGGAAGATTCACATACTAGTTTGAGCTCAAACCTGGAGACGATATAATTCCCTCCTTTGGAAGGAGACATTCAAGTGCATTACAAACAGAGGGGTTGCTCCACATCCAGTGTCGAGGGTGGCGTAATGCATCCTCCCCACAAAAATCCCTCTTTGGGCCGTAAGGGCCAGGAGAGCAACGCATGCAGTAAGGAGAACAAGGATGGGAGTGCAAGAGATGGAGATGGTCGATACCCTCCATGATACCAATTGGAGGCAACGCATATCATTTCTCCTAATCCCAAAATAAAAAGGAGCCTAGAGGGAGGTGCTCTTGCAGACCCCGATGGTTTGGAATTAAACACCACCAATATGGAAATTGATGAAGGTAATAACAAGCTCGCGTGGGTTACAGTACAGTTAGCTGAAATAAAATTGATAGAAGAGGAGCTAGCTCGAGAAGGCTTGGCCATTTTTTAAGATGTGCCTGTCACCCTTCACCATGCCAAGTATGACAAACAATCAAAGAAGCTTCACATCGAGAGGGTCAACATGAAAGATAAAAATGTGACAGATAAATGGAGCTCTAAAGTTGAATTCAAGGGATTGAAACCTTCATGGCCATGAGCAAGTTCATGGCCAGAATATCAATTATGGATGAGTTGGTGAGACGAAATTAGTACTTGCCTTCCAAAAACAGGCTGAAGCAAATACAAGCGGGATGGCTAGGGAGAATAGACACTCTTCAACAATTGAGTGTCATGTGTGATTCTCTGATGGAAAATAAAAGTACGATATTCTTGAAATTTCTTGATATTGTAAAGGATTTGGAGGGTCCCTTGTTGATAAAGGAATCAATGCTATTAAATATGGACCAAATGGAAACATAGCTACACTAAGGGTTTCATGGGGAGTGGAATTTGATGATCTGGAAAATTTCCTAGAAGAAGAGCATCGATAGTGGTTGGTTAGTTTCACAAACAATAATGAAGATCAATCATCCATGGTGTATTAGTAGCGGGACATGTTAAATAGCATTGAATATAAGTTATTTGGAATTAAGGTAAAACATGACATAATTGTGGTGTCGTTACATGAATACATTCAAGAATGGATCAAAGGTGTATTAAAGGCAATCGTCAATCCACCATAATCATGGAGATTAAAGAAACAACAATGATGGTTTGTCTGGCTCTACTTCCTCTTATATAAAGAATGCGAAAGAAGAAATACATATCTCTTTGCTTCCTTTTTGTGAGTATACGCTTGTCTGAAGCAATTCTCCTACTGTTTTCCTCTCCTAGTTCGTAAATCATCTAGTCTTGTCATCTTAGTGCTACTGTGTGTAAGACTGATTTCTAACTTCTTCTTATGTCTTCTAGGTTGTCTATGCTCAATATATGGTCCACGAGATCCCCATCCCAGCCCATTAGGGAGAACACATTTTCTACTTTCTCGTTTAAATATCAAGATTATTTTGTAGTGTCGAGTTGATGCACACATTTTATTTTATATTCAAACACTCAAGTTGTACCTATTTGAAATCCCACAAAGAGCTATCTTGGGGGGCGCATAATTTGTGTGGTTTCAGACTTCTATTTTAACAATGAAATCTCGAGAATGAGTTTCATGTGCATCCCTATGATATGAATGTGTTTAGATCATTTAAATTTCTCTAAAAGGACCATCCTTACTTCCTTTTTCTTCGTTGTTTTGTGTCAAATAAATTGTAACATGTGTCTTGTTATGATATGGAAATGATTATGATACAATACTATGAATTGTTTTCCTTCCTTACGATTAAAAAATTATTTATTTTTCTTTAAATTGTTCTTTTCCCGTTCCACTCTCGAGTATTATTGTGATGAATGATAAAACCATTGTTTATAAAACATGATATAATTATTATCTGAGTGAGAAATAGAGGAGCACCACCTCTTTAAAAATGGAGAGGGTATTTTTGAATTTCTAGAAATATACCCTACAAGGTTGTCTCTTGTCCCCAACATGAAAAGGAATCAGCAACACATTGGAAGATCGTCGAGATTACCATGAGATTGGATGTTGTTGAGAGCTTGCAATGCCAAATTCGGTCCGATGTCCAGATTTTGAAGCCATGGACTAGGAGCAACAAATGATTGAGGGACCAACAATAACACAGGAAACTCATCAAGTTCCAAACCTACTTAGAATTGAAACACAATAAACTCGTGGAGTTCCAAACCTACATAGAATTGAAACACAATAAATTCTTAGACTTCCAAACCCGCTTAAAATTGAAACACATAAAACACACTCATAATTTGAAGTCATTTCCTCCCATCTCTAATATACACATTCTTGTCATATAAATTCTCGAGGTGAATGCGTTGGAAGATCGACAAGATTAGCATGAGCTTGGATGTTGTTGAGAGCTTGCAATGCCAAAGTTGGTCCCATGCCCTGATTTTGAAGCCACAAACTAGGAGAAACAAATGAGTTGAGAGACCAACACTAACATAGGAAACTCATGAAGTTCTAGACCTTCTTAGACTCAAAATTCATGAAACTCATAAAGTTCCAAACCTACATATAATTGAAATGTTTCAAGATAATAGACCTACCTGGATATGCTAATATGCCAACACGTGTCCTTCATGGACAGGTGGAATGATTGGATGACATGAGTGAAGCCACAAACTAGGAGCAACAAATGAGATCGTTGGGTTTCACATTAAGTTTCTTCATTCACAATGTTGATGTTTTGGATAGGGATTATATGTGAAGGAAGCATTGTGGTAGAATTGACTATGTTAATTATGAGGATAACATAAATACGATAATATAATTGATTAAAATATGGTAACATAATTTAGAGTTGGAATTACCCATGAAGGATGCAGTTGGTCACTACAACTCTATGTTAACAATATAACCTTATAAATAACCCTAAGGTCTGGCAAACCAAAATTAGAGGTAGACGTGGCAAGATTAGGATTCATCTTCTTACTGTTAAATCGTCATCTAGAATATATTTCTATTTGGTCAAATTGGGTTGTTGGAGTTGAATGCATCCCATAATTAAACAACCATGTCTATTAATTTAGTTTTTGGCTATGCTTTGAGCTCTGAACACTTCCAAATCATAGATATAAACATCCCAATATTTTACAAAGTTCCAATTTAATATTTCATTACATGCACTTTATTGTTTAATATTTTACAAAGTTTTATGTAATAACATTCTCCCACAAACTGTAAAATACATACTATGAGATCATCAATAGTGTTAGAATATTAAGACATATGAATAAACATACAACAATATTAAACACAAGAACTTTACTAATCTATCCTCCTATCCATATAACAACGACATTTAATCATAATAAGAGACAAGAGAAAAAGAGTACAATAGATACGTGGTAAAACCCCAAAATGGGGAAACATCAACAAGAAGGTATTGTCTTCTTTATTCTTCAGAAATCTCCAATCTTACACTTGATCACCCACACATTACACTCCATCTTGACATCATTCCAATATATATGATCACTATGTGGTCCTTCATTTCAATTGTACCTCATGGGTCTCTCTTACCTCTATTATATACCAAGAGGCATGGAGGAATTATATCCCAAAATACATGTGGGATAAATGTAATTTCATCTCTTTATATAATACATGATAACAAGAGTGTTTTACCCCATGATGAATGTGGGATAATCCTTTTACACAAGAATAGACATTATTAACTTCCAAATTAATACATTTCAACAATACGACACAAGACATCATCACATATTCCAACACCCCCCCTTAATGACGACCAGGGAGAAGGAACACTTATGGAGGAAGATGGCATTACAATAAATTCCAATATTCCTTGCAAGAATAAAAAAGACGATACCTTCCAGAGGAAGATGAAATTATATTAACATCCCCCTTTAATGACAACTTCCAAAATTTCCCATAAGATGTGAATAAGAACACACATTTCCTCATGGATTGGATGAAGATAACAACCACTTCTCAATGAATCATGAAATTGCACCCAAACGAAGTTGTACGATGAACTCTTGTAGAACACCACAACATTGTACATAAACCTCAAATGGTCAATACAACAGAACATGTGGCTAGCAGACATTCATCACAACCATAACTCAACTGATAGTTGAAAGAAATCTTGTAGAACATCACCACAATGTACATAAACCTCAGATGGCCAATACAACAAAACATGTGGCAAGCAGACAATTGTCCCAACCAATTTGACAAGTGAAATAATATTGCAGTAGACCATATTACAAATAGAAGAACCCCATATCTATACATCGAAATGTTTCTAGCACACATTCTTCACAACCAAAGAACTATACTAAAGATTACATTGTGAATACAAGACCCCAATGGTCTATCCATCGGGAAAAAAAGGCCCCACAAATAATCATCACGACTTTACAGTAGAAGATGGAACTTCATTACATTACATTTTACTAGAATATTGTGATATGAATTGGAATTTCATTACATTAATTACATTCCCCTTGATTACAACTTCAAACATCCCAGATAAAGTGGCAAATAGTTTCAAACTTTGTTCTTGTCAAGGATAAGCTGAAGAGAGGAAGAATGTAGGAAGCCATTGAATGTAGGAAGCCATTACAACTGCAATCAGATCTTCAATAACGTGTAAGAAGAAGACACTTGCAACTTTCAATAATCAAACTTGAATGACAATATCAATATGCTTAAAAACTCAAGATAGGAACAATCTGTAGAACTAAGTTATCCCGCAACTCTTCAAAACAAACCCCTATGGAGAAAGTGAAGCAAATAGAGAGCTAATATGTGATGAATGCTAGAAGTAACTTATCTTATATCTGAGTGAAATTTCTCAAGAAAGCCTCAGATCTACGAAAAAAAACCTAGTAAAACAACAGATCTGGGTTAAATTATTGATAAAACCCTATTATTTTCTCTCACTTGGTAAGAACGCGA
The DNA here is from genome assembly GCA_009831015.1 of Picea engelmannii. Lineage (NCBI taxonomy): Eukaryota > Viridiplantae > Streptophyta > Pinopsida > Pinales > Pinaceae > Picea > Picea engelmannii. The sequence continues at coordinate 55,709 of ML781202.1, read as the reverse complement.
CCATATGTGTTGGGGGTTGAAATTGGGATCAAACCCTCTGAATTGGCCTCCAATAGTCAGATCTTCCTTTGCAAGAAATAAATCAACCCTCTACAATAGGAAATCAACCTTCTAAACAAGCAAAGCGCTTGGCTCTGAGCAAAAACACAGTTGTACGACTACAAATTGGAGAAAAAATGGGTTGTACACCCTCTTAGCAAACATAATGGCCTCTAAAACACAAAATGGTCTGTGAAATGACTAAATTGTTGCACCAAAGTGGTAAAAAATAACTACAACAATGAGAAAAAGAGACCCCAACTAGGAAATCAACTCCTAAACCTATATAATGTCAAAAAAACAGATTCTGTACAGTAAAAACAACAATCGTATGGCTTGTACGGTCCTTGGAGAGATGAAGAATAGGCTAGTTGGCTAGGCAACAAAAAAACCGCAACCCACAAAAAAAATCACCCAAAATAGCCTCCTCGATCCAAAGTTATTGGCTTTAGAAGAAAAACTAGGTTCAAAAAACAAGATTGGTAAATTACCAGACCTAAAAGTGCCCAAAAAACTTTAGGTTAAAAAAATTTAAATTTCCTAGGCTAAGTTAGGCTAATTAATTCAATTTTGAGCAAACAGAAACCAAATTTAACAAACCAATACTCGATCTCAATTGATTTTTTTTTTTTTGTCTCGGAGACAATGGTCAGATCATATTTAAAAAAAAAATCAATCTTGTAGAAAAATGTTTAGATTTAAAGAGAAGTCTTAATGGCTACTAGATTTGACAAAACAACTACAAAATAAGGAGAGCCCATAACAATTTGAAGAAAATGTTGTTGTATAAAAAAGTATTGAAGAAGGTAGAGTATAGTAACCTGCCCTGATACCATGTTAGAATATTGAGACATGAATAAACATACAACAATATTAAACACAAGAGCTTTACTAGTTTATCATCCTATCCATATAACAACAACATTTAATCATAATAAGAAAGAGACAAGAGAAAAATAGTACACCAAATATACGTGGTAAAACCTCAAATTGGGAAAACATCCACGAGAAGGTTTGTCTTCTTTATTTTTCAGAAATCTCCTATCTTACATTTGATCTCCCACATATCACACTCTATCTTCACATCATTCCAATGTATATGATCACTATGTGATCCTTCATTTCAATTGTACCTCGTGGATCTCTCTTTCCTATGTTATATACCAAGAGGTATGGTAGAATTACATCCCAATATACATGTAGGATAAATTTAATTTCACCTCTTTATATAATACATGATAACAAGAGTGTTTTACCCCATAATGAATGTGGGATAACTCTTTTACATAAGAGTAGACACTATTAACTTCCAAATTAATACATTTCAACAATATCACACAAGGCATCATTACATATTCCAATAAATAGCAAGGTTGGAACAAGCTAACATTAATACAGTTCCTTGAACTTGAAGGATCCAACATATCTTTCTTTAATTCCAATTGCACTGAACTATGTCAGCAACCATCAATGCAATTCCTATAGTTCCTTGAACTTGAAGAATCCATAACCAAAGGATTCAACTACTACGGTTATAGCTTTGTCACAAATTGGGATTATAGCCTTCATAATCAATTGAATTAATTAACTACTTTGTGAATGTAAATACTTTATTCTTAGTTCAAAGCTTAAAGTTAGACTTTGAACTTCACAATGTTTTTCATTTGGAATATGGTTATATATTTGCCTCAATTGAATTAATTAACTACTTTGTGAATGTAAATACTTTATTCTTAGTTCAAAGCTTAAAGTTAGACTTTGAACTTCACAATATTTTTCATTTGGAATATGTTCATATATTTGCCTCAATTGAATTAATTAACTACTTTGTGAATATAAATACTTTATTCTTAGTTCAAAGCTTAAAGTTAGACTTTGAACTTCACAATGTTTTTCATTTGGAATATGGTCATATATTTGTTTGTTAATATTTTATAGTTGGACTAACATGTTTAATTAAACTATGTATAATATGTATAATATTTAAACTGTAATATATAATATTTTATTGAATTATATATAATACTTAAATTTTAATATACAATATTTTATTAAATTAGGTATAATAGTTAAACTTTAACATATAATATTTGATCAATATGTTAATCATTAACAATTCATATTTATGTCCATATTAAATCTCAATTTCAAAATATTTGTAACAATGCTAACCTTCCTAACCTTCAATAACATAAAAATACAATATTAAAGCAAATTACAAATTTTTAAATTCCTTACTTAAATTGACTAGAAAATTTAATTACTACAATCATTAATACAAATTGGGAACAGAGTTTGTTATTTAACTCTTAAAATAATTTAAACCTTTTCAATTATATTAATTAACTACTTCTCTCAAAACCTAAAATTAGATTTTTAAAATTAGTTTTTTAATAAATTTATCTTCATAATCATATTGGATTTCAATTGTATTAATTAACTACTTCTCTCAAAACCTAAAATTAGATTTTTAAAATTAGTTTTTTAATAAACTTATATCTTTTCTCACTGATACTTTACTCACGGATACTTTAGTGTTTAATTCAATTATATATAATATTTAAATTCTAAAGTACAATATTTTATTAAATTATATATAATATTTTAACTTTGTTTAATATGAAAGTATAATGTTGCTATAATTTAGTGATCAAAATCTATTAATTAATGAAGTTTCAATATATAAGTTTCTCTTCAATACTAAATACTAAATGTCTTTTACATTATACAAGAAAAACATTCATTCTTTTTTGGGTTTTATTTAGAGGTGTGCCATAATTTATAAAAGGGAAGTTTTTAATTATGTGCACAAAAAGAATGAGTTTTATGTTTTCGTACAAATACAAATATGTTATGATATATAAAAATTAGGACTTGCTATCCAATATATTTCATTTGGTGATCATGTTTTGTATTACTATAATTTAGAGTCAGATCCAAACGAAAATGTTCTTTTGAATACCAAGATAACCAAGTATGTATTTTTGTTGGAGGACAAAAAACACTTTTTCCTTAAAATGTCATGTGCTTATGCTCACATCAAATTTCAAAATATTTGTAACAATGTCGACCTTCTTATCCTTTTTCAACATAACATAATCGAAAACCATTGATTTTAAGGATTAATTTGCAAAAAAGAACAAAGGGAATCAAAATATCAAACTGGTTTTATTATTTGTACATGAACATTTTTCACACAAACAACATCAAGCAAACACCATCCTTTTATTCAAAACATTAATATGGAACCGCAACCACAACCAACCAAAGGAATCAAATGTACAATATTACAATCCACTAATCGAGCCTTGCATAGAAAACAATCTTAATTTTTCCTCAGAGACAATAATGGGGTTTTTCCTTTTCACCACCGCCATAAGGTCTCTTATGGTTTTGTCTCTTCACTAGCACCATAATCTCTACTAAAAAAGGAGGCATTGTACATTATCTATAGAAAAAATTATTCATCTCGCAAGATTCTTTGCACACACGAAGGAATGAAGCAACATAATACATAGAAAAGAAACCATACAAACATATATGTAATTGGATGCATAGTTCATCCCCACAACAAAATATGCAAAAAAATAACTCTCGAGTTCAAATCGATGAAATGGTCTTTTAGATGGCAACAAAGTAGGCTTGGTCCTTCGAAGGATATGCTCCCTCTACAAAAATTACCAGGAATTATACCATTCAACATTGATCCACTTAGATGCTTTGGAGTAGGTGTTGATCATGCATTTTACCAAAAGTTGGACCCATTCCACATCTTCCATATTTTCTATTTTTATTATCGTGCCTTTTACCAAAATTTGGACCCACTCAACATCTTTGGTTTTTTTTTTTATTGAACAATTGTCAATCATACCTTTAACTAAAAGTTGGACATACTTGAACATCTTCAATATTTTTTTTTATTTTCTTTTAAATAAAGTACCAATGCAATGCTCGTTCAATATTTTTCTATTTTAAAAAAAATAAAGTACCAATGCAATGCTCCATAATAATGATGTCCTCATACTTTAGTATTTTTAAATCAAGTACATTGCTTGTAAGCTTGTAATTATCCAAATTATTTTTAATTTTTTAATGTATTTTTGCAAGTAATTGAAGCTATAACACTTTTATTATAAATAGTCTTTGGAGAAGTAATTAGGATAGGTTTCATATTTGTATATAATACAAACACAAAAAACAGTGACAATAACAAAGCGTTTTAGATAGACAACAATAATAATGCAAAATGTGGAGCAGGAAGGCTTTTGTTATACATCAACCATATGGGATAGAGGCCATGGTTTCATTTCAAATCCAAATGGCAATAAGCATTTTGTTCTATATGGACCTAATGGGATGATGGGATGGAGGCCATGGTTTCATTTCAAATCCAAACAATGTGTTGACTTTTCCAGCTCTAAGACTTATTTGCACCTTTGATTACAATCGATGTTTCATATGTAAATTTTGATATAATTTCACTAATATATAATCTCCATTTTTTGTTGTTGTTATCATAGTTTTGAATTCAATATTATTTACTTTAGATTAAACAAAATTAGAGTCACACAATAAAAATCACATTTTAAGACATCATATTTTTTTCGGCCTCCCTTTACTCATTAAGGACCATTGCTAATATTAATACTTAATACACTAGTAGAGAATCTAAGATACAACCATTCAATAACATATTTTCCTTTTTCCATTCCAAATTATTTTTAGGGTTAATGTTTAATCCACTTAACATTTTTCCAATGATATTTCAACAAACCTTTAAATTTTTTCTCCTCGATTAGAATAATTCCTCTAATTTAAAAAGGGATAGGCATTGGGTTCACTTCTTTAACCCATCAAGATTTTAGATTTCCAAAATATTTATAAATTTCCAGAAGGGTTGGATTAAATTTTTGGCTATGAATTTTCTATATATTAAAAGAAAATCGAGTGGATTTGACCAATGGTCTAACCTATGGCTTAAGAGAGTTCTAGATTCAAAAGAAATTTATGGGATGTAAATCCTTTTTTAGTAAAACTTTGTCAATCCTTTCAATTGAAATCTAAATTATTGGGGCTATTACTCAAACTAAAGTAGACATTGCTATTATGGGAATGATATCTACAGTTTTTGGTATTTGCATGAATGTCACCGTTCGTTTTTAAAAGAGGTCATACTCATTTATTTTTTTCTTTGAGCAGAAACATTATTAATATCCTGACTTGCTATTCAAATTTTAATATTATTAAATCGCTTTTCCTTTAGAAGGTGAATCAAATAAGTACTTATTTTGAATGAAGTTCAAGCCATTAATATGGGAAATAGTAAGAGGCAACTAAAACAAAATCTGGTCTATAAAATCTATCGACAAAAACACAAGAAAACCATTGGGTTCATGAAAGCATGGTAGTGCTATAGTTCCCACCGAGATTTGATTCTTCAAAGAAGTGGTTGACACATTCTCGCAAAGGGTTTATTGATCAGTGGATCCACCGTGGTCGTTAACTTGGGATAGGTGCTACACACCTAAGATGGAGTATATGGAAGTGTTGACCTATTGAAATGAAGTTAATGTCCAAACTTCATCATAGGAAGCTTTCTTGAGTCTTCTTATAGAAATTTTAAAAATGCACTCCATAGGGTGGCTATGCATCTAGAATGACAGACTGTTGCAAATTATTTTCAAATGTAGTCTCTATAGATTTCTTATTTATTCGCTTCCTCTCCTCTCCTTTTGTGTGTTATCCCAACATAATATGATTCTTATGCCAATGGGGCCAGCCACAAAGAAGTAGTGTTTCCTATTAACATAATGGTTGTTTGGTTGTCGGGTGACTATGCTTGCTTGCTTGACCTTCTCTTCCTCCTTTATGGAACATGTTGTGTGGATGTGTGTGAAAAACAATAATGAAATACACCTATCTTGTGGCATCTTGAGATTGCTTCTACAACGACAAAATCTCCTCTCCCTTCCCCCCCTCCATGTCATGATAACTTTAACTCTTATACTAAGACTAAATACAACTCTAATTTTTCAATTTTTCACTTCAAACTCTTCACTTTTAGGGACAACCCTAATCCCCTTAAATTCCAAGAGATGATCCTTATTTTCATTACTTAGGGTTCCATTTATAAAGGAAATTTCTAAAGTACCTTACCTTCCTAAGGACATCTCCTTCCTTTTCCTAACTTAGTGTTATATTTACAACCTCTCTGTTCTTGGATGAAACCCTACACTTAATCTAAAGCTCAAACGGAGTCCATTCACAATGCTTCATGTTACCTCCCAAACATGCACTCAAAAATATTAAAAGTCCCAAAACCAAGTGCAACCCTAGAGGCATTTACAAAGGTTTCCCATTGTCACCACAATAACTCTTCCTCACTTTAGGTCGGTTCTCCTTCGACACAACGGGGGAAACCCTAGAAAATATATTTTTATGATATTTTTTAGAATTTAAGAGATGGTGAAATCCCAAGACCAATGCCTATCCAATTGGGCAATGGAGTCATGATCAACAATCAAGAGGGTTCAAACAATGTGAAGGACATGTAGTTAGGTCATTATAAACATGTTTTAACTAACCACATGGATCTACTTCAATATACAGAGAATTAAAGGAGAATTCTTCCAAATATTCTCCCCACAACTAGTACAAAGTCAACCAAGTAATAATGTGCATCCATGAATAATTAAAGAATAGACACACATATAAAACCATAAATGCAGCAGGCAAGAGAAGGAATCCTTCTTTATAAAATGAGCAATGAACAATCATAATTCTTGTGAGATTTCACCCAAAAATCAAAAGGGCCTTGAATATACCATGCTTAACATTCAACCCTAACTAGGGCAGCCCTAAAAATAGAGTGAACAACCCTAACAAAGGTATTATAGCAACAAATATCATTCAATAAACACAATGATTACAACAAGACAGAAGGAGGGTTTCACCTCAACTCTAACAACCTCTTACTGAAGCAAAACTACCCTTATACAAAGATTATTCCAACGTATTTGTACTAGTAATTTCTAGCCATCAAATCGACCCAAGTAAACAAAATAAAGATGAAGAACCTCGTATTGAAATGCCCCCTAACTTCTTCTCAAAAGATCTTCAACTAAGTTTGGAGGAGAACTCCCACATTTCCAACCATGCCTTTTAGCAAATAAATATTCTCTTCTATTGAAATCCTTCAAATCAAACCCTAATTCATAAAATAATATTTATTTTTAAAAGGCCCTAAAATCCTCCTTGAATTTGCTTTTTGAGTGAATAAAATATGTCCATATTACCACTTTTCATCTTTCTATTTCATGGGATCCTTATAAAATATGCATTTATTATTCATTTGAGGGTTTGACCATATGTCAACAATGCCACATGGCATCTCTTCAGGCAAAAAATCCCCTTCAAATATGAACAAAGTGTTCTCACCCCAAATCCCTCCTCAAATGTGAAACATGTCTCCAAATACGTAGAAAAGACCTTGAACAATATATCTTTAACCCCAAATACCTCAAAAATGTGAAATATGCCACCAAAACTGTGAAAATAGATTAAATAGTGTGTCCTTACCCCCAAAAGTTAACCTTAAAGGAAAAAAATGCCTCCAAATATGTGGAAGCTCCTCCATTAGAGTTATTTATCACTCCTTCCTACCTCCAATATGCCATAGCCATCTCCTTAGCGAGGGTGTTCAACCTTAAGTGGGATTTTGGCCAAGCCTAAGTGCAAGTTAGTACCATTTGACACCCTTATAAGAAGGGTGTTCATTCGTTTATGCTCATTAACCCCTTTGTTTACTACATGTCATGCTCTGGACCTCCAATATGTGTCAAGTGTGCCCAAATGGAACCTCATGGTGAGACGTGTCTCCGGAAAAGCCTCTGTCAAGCTAACAATAATCCTCCACACCTTTGTCCTTGCCCGAATTGATGAGAAATGCTCAAGCAAGCTAGAACAAGGTGCATGACCTCTTAATCTCTCTCTTGCAACCCGTGACTACCACTGAACTCCAAGGATCCCCTGCTATGCTAGTAGAAAAAGAAATCTCATGAAAATGTGAAATGAACCATGCATTTTTTAGGGGTAACACTTCCAAAACACTATCATCATTCTTTCTCATGTTGATGTTTTGGTAGCCACGAGAGGTATTTTCCTCCTGGACAACTTTTCTTAGAGAAGAAGAAGATTCCAAGAAGTCAAAGGAAGACCGTTGAATAGTTGAAGAACACCCAGGAAAAGAATAAAGTAAAATAGAAGACCACAAAAGAGAAGTTGACCCACAGGAAATAATAATAAAGTGGAAATATAATTTCCAGGAAGAGTAGTCGGCCCACAGATATAATAAAGACCCAGAATAAGAAGTCGGCCCAAAAAGGCGCCCATATTAGTATAAATACAAGTCTGGGTCAGTTCATTTGTACAATGACACAATTCTCCTTCTGCAGTGCGCACTAGGCAGTTGCAGTTGCAGTTTCATTATTTCTAGTTTCTGGTTCTCTTGGAGAGTGCGCCTCACTTGGGGAAGGATATTCTTGGTGGTTCTTGGTTATCTCTCTTGTGCGCTACCTCTGGAAGAATTGCGCTAAGGTTGTGTGGTGTTGCCCAGTTGCTTCGTGCCAATATAGTAACAGTTGCAGTAGCAACTACAGCTGCAATTACCAGTTGTGTCAATTTTGTGGTGCGCTAGTGATGTGCCTATTTTGCGCCAGTTTTGTGGTGACTCAGTTGTCTACCCTCGCTAGGGTTTGACAAGAAGAAGAGATAAGTATTTGATTCTTCATTGTTGGTTTGCTCTTGTGATTAGAGCATGTTCATGGTTGTATTGGAATATTCTCTCTAAAAAAAGTTGGCTAGGTTTTTCCCTGAGTTTGGGATTTTCTCAAGATAAATCTTTGTGTCCTCTTGTGCTTGTTTATCTGTTGCTTATATATTTCAATATATGATTATTGAATGTTAAAAGAAGATAAAAATGATATGGTAAATCTAATATTAACGAAACTAATGAAAATCTAACATCTCAATCCCTTTCTTCTTTACTCCTTAGATCCTCCCACTTGGAGTGTCTTGTGCTTGATTTTGCATTGTCTTTATTCCTAGTGTGATTCTTTATCTTTCCCTTCCCTTTGACCAATAGCTAGTGTTCCTAGTTGAATGGGAATCGACCATCCTTTTCAATTAAGGTCTCATATCCATTTTTCTCAAAACTTTAAAAAGGATTTTACTAATATTGTTAATTAGTGGATTTATCTTTTATTTTCTCCTTTTTATTCTTCGTCGCCTTCTTTTCCTTGTTAGATTGCTTCAACTCTTGATGATCCCTTGTAAAATGGCCATATTCATTAGAATAAATGAACATGAATGGAACTTGTTCATAATTCAATTGTTGGGTTGCTTTCCATTCCAAAACATTTATGTTAAATGCCTTCAATAATCCATTTTCCATGTTTACCCTGACTCATATCCTAACATAGGCTGTAGATTCTTCCATCTTTTTCTTCTCCAAAATCATTAAATTTGTTCCTAACATTTCTTGTATTTTCTTTAGGGTTCTTCCATTCCACATTTACAGAGGGCTAAGGGCAATCTAACCCAAACTAAAAATTCAACAAACATCTTATGTGGATTCACAATTTAAAGACCAAAACTCTATTTACAAAAATGGTTAATCATTTCCCATAGCCCCATTCCCTTCAAGCATTTTTTGCCTCCCCAAACTATTAGGAAAGAAAGTGATAAAACCCTTGCTACAACTATCTATTTCAACAAGTCCCACCTTAGATTCAAATTTTATTAAACCCAAGCTTTGATAGTTTTAGGTCAGCCCTCGGGATTATTTAACTTTCCAACAAGGGTGCACTCATGCATCAAGGCTACATCCTCTTGCATGTCATCTAAGTCCAACTCCGAATTTGGATGACCATCTAGCTTTACGACAAACTTCCTTTTTGTAGTTGGAACACTTGTTGTCTTTGCTTTATACTAAATAATAGATTTCCATGCTCAAACATAACTCCATGCTCACCTATCCAAAGAAACTTCCAAAAACTTTAATGCAGGAAGGCTTATGTGGAATCCCTTGTCTAAGGCTTCACTAGCCAAACAACTACTTGTCAATTCATTTCTTAAAATAGCATCAGATTCCTGGCAATGTGTATAATTTAAATTTTCTCAAGTATAACGAAATAACAGAAAAAGTAACAGATGCAAAAAGATTAAGTCTAAGAAATAGTAAAAGCGGAATATTTGTTCTATGAATGCATATGCGCTCCAATCAAAGGTCTCATCCATAGATCCATGATATCAAATATCTCTAACAAAGCAAGAAAGTGAAAGCTAAAAATATTCAGAAAAGTACAGATCAAATAACCAACTCTGCAGACCTTCTGGAGGTATAAAAATAACCCATATTAAAAATTATGATATAAAATCACATGGAAATTTATTTTACAAATGATCAGATCTAAATCCCTCTGTGAGTGTTAAAACCTTGTCAGCTAAAGGTCTTGGCAAGTTTGACACTGCTCCTTGAATTTCCTGCAATATCACAAATTGGGTTGAAACTCGATCCAGGGGATATACAGAGAAAACTTGAAAGAGAAAAAAGAAATAAGGAAACCAGTTCACCTCTACTTTGTAACGAGCTGAAAAGTGAATAAGGAGAATGGCTTTATTCTCGAAATAGTTTGCAAGAGAAGCAACCTGCATGCACAAATGTAGTAGTCGACCACTCATTTTGATGAAAAATTTAACCAAATAGTTGATCAAAACCTGCCATATAATCTGGTTGGAGACAATGTTCCTATAGCCTTTCTGAAGCTACAAAGGAGGTGGAGGATAATTCTTGTTTTATATGCTTTCCTATCTCCCCTTTTGTCTCTCTCCTAACCTTTTTACCAGAAAGGAATGTCCAAAAAAGCAAACAGATAGAGAACAAGTAGGCCTTGCAGATTACAAAGGAAATTTACATGTGGTATATTTTAACAGGAAACTAATGCAGGAGTTGAACCACAGGTCATTTCCAGGTAACTCCCAGACGCCCCTCTTTGTGATGTTACAACACAGTAATACTCAGAAGAACTAAACATCCTGTCCTTTCATGATACAAAGAATGGAAATAAAAACTCACCTCAGATAAATGGATGTGGCCATATTCACGGGCATACTCAATGCCTACTGAATCATCCACGAAGGTTGTCTACAAACAAGATATCTTGCAGTAAGCAGGCCATTATAGGATATAATCACCTACAACAATGCAAAAACTGATAACAACTAGCAAGCATGTAAGAACTTCAGTATTCCTCCCGACTAAGCATAAAACAAAGATAAATAACTATAATGAAAAACAAACTGTCCAGGAGCCCTTTTTTCTTATTGGTTATGCTCACTTGCTAAATTAGGCTTCCCTTGTCCTACAGCAACTTGGATGCTAAACAAATCCCTGTAACATACTTGTAATTCAAGATTTAATAGGAAATATACATGCCACTCTTGGAGAATTTCAAGCTTGAGATTAGTGTCTACTAGTTCTCAAGAAAGTCCCCTTTTGTTTTATGTATTGTTTGAAGAGAGTTTTTTCAATCTATAAAGTTCCGATCATTGTTAATTTCACTGTTTACTTTCAGATTTATTGTTGTCCTGTTTGCTGGTCATATTATTTTCTGTTAAATTAACAAAATAGAAGCATTTTCAGTGTTGGTTGTGTGGTACATACTTGCACGTGCTCTTTCAGCCCAGGGTAGATGAGATATGGGTGTAACATACCTGCTTGAACTCAAATTGAAGCAGGAAACCCCAAAGGAAGTGTGATCTGGGAGGAAGCCTAGAGTCAATCATCGTAAGGTCTTTGGTTCTACTACCTATGCCTGGATTCCAGAAGAGAAGAGAACCAAATTAGACCCTAAGAGCAATAAACTGATGATCAAAGGGTACAGCAGCAGTCAAAAAGCCTACAGATTGGTTGTTGTTGACACCAATCAATTGAGCTTCAAGAGAGATGCCGTAGTTGATGAAGAAGTTGGACCTTTTTGGACTTCTTTAGAGATCAAAATCACATAACAGCAGCCTATTGCAGCTAAGGATTCAGGTATCAAGCTCCAAGCAAATCCACTTGAAAGGGGGGAGGATTATGAGCATGAGGAGTTTCCGAGATCGAATTTTGATGATACTAGTATAGGTGCCCCATATCATGGTGACAACTTTGATGGAGAAGATCCCAAGAAGAGACCAAAGTGGTGGCACAACACCATAGGAGATGTTTGGGTAGGTGAAATGATCGAGGGACGATCATTGAGAGGTAAGAGAAAACAGAAACCAAACATGGTTAACTTCGCTCTAATGGCCAATGTTCAGGAAGTATATGAGCCACAGGTGTTTGAGGAGGCAAAAGGGAGCCCTGAATGGGAGAAGGCCATGGCAACTAAACATGAAAGTCTGATGAAAAATCAGACTTGGGATCTCATAGCTCTTCCACCAGTGAAGAAACCCGTTGGCTGCAAATGGGTGTAGAAGGCCAAATACAAGGAAAATGACACACTTTACGAGTACAAGACATGGTTGGTCCCAAAAAGGTTCTCTCAGCGAGAGTGCATTGACTATGAGGAGACCTTCAATCCTGTTATCCCCTAGCCTAAGGATAACTAAGGAGATCATGTCTCGAGGCCCGTAGGTCCAAGACATGGAGTGTCGAGAGCCAGACGACTTAAGCATGGCCCCGGACGACCCCTCTTTTCTTCAGTGCAATCCACATATCACTAGGAGCAGTATTCATCACACTGGCTTGGTCCTGAAGTGGCAGTGGGTCCTGCTCCATGAGGTAATGAGTCTGGGTATCATGGTATGTATCACTCCTATATTTAAACCACTTGAACATGTTGCATTAAGTCTTTCTTCATTTCATGACGTTTGCTTGGATTTTATGCTCTTTGCCTCGTTCAAACCTGGAAGGGTGACACAGTGCCCTAGTAAGTTGATTTCCCTTTAGGATGGGTTGCTACTGGGTGGATCTTTGAAAAGTCATCATTCATTCCCTCCATACTTACCACTTTCCATCTTTATTCCCTCCATCTCCCCTTCCTTTTTGGGCATTGGGATTGGCTACACTAGGAAGGGTTGTACCTTACCTCGTGGGAAGAAGGGGCTAAAGGCCCAGAGGGTAAAAGTAGTTGGAAAGAGTTAAAAGCCAATTTTGAAACCTTCAAGATGCTTCGCCCAGGGATCCCCAAGAAAGCAGTGAAAAGCTTCTCAGTAAGAAAAGGGGACTCATAAGACAACATAAACACTCAAGGTACTAGTTGATGGATAAGAGGTCTCATCACGAGCCGACCTATTATGACCATGGGCATGTAGCGGTATTACACTACCACCTATTTGGTCACCAAACTAGGGTAGTGGCTCTTGGTGGCATAGCCAAAAGAAAGGGGGTCTCATCACGAGCCAGCCTTCTCATTTCCGTGAAATGTTTGTGGATAATGTTGTCACCTCTGGTCATCAAGCCAGGACAGTGGCCCTCAACTATTTCCTTGAAGAACAAGAGCAAAAGATCAAAAGAAATAAAGCTAAGAGTAAAAGGCAATGAATGGGCTAGGAAACAATTGCATTCATGACAAAGTGCAGCTCGCCCTCCACAAAGGCACCCACAGGTAAGACTTTACATTTCCCTGTTATCACATGCACCCCATGTCCAAATATTTACCCCACGTCACCTCATACACTCACATGACTTGGACTAGATCTCACCTGGGAAACACCCCAAACTCAAGAGAGGTTAGCACAATAGGACACCCTGAGACCTTCTCCAAACCTAACTTGTCAAATTGCATAACGTCTTTGAAGATTTGTTGGGGTTAAGGGGGGGTTTGATGCACATATTTGGGTAATTTAATTATTGGATGTGATTTACATGTATGATCCCTATGACTTATGAACCCGTGGAGGGCATACTTGTTGCTGTTGCGGGACCTTGCCCAGTGAACAAGTGCACATGAGGGAATGATTAGATCGGACCTTCATAGGGGTCAAATCCCACCAATGGATGTTGAGACCCCAACCAAGGGGCATGACAGGGATTGAAAACTTGCACCGAGAGAAAGAAGGACGTTGCCTTTGGAGGCACCTTGGCAGACGTAGACCCGGGGGATCTTGCTCCTCTCACATGGACGTTAGCCCTTGAGGGCCCTGGACGTCATAATGGATACCCTAGACGACATCCAGAACTAGTCTTGTCATCTTGGACGACATTTATGAGGCATTGGCACATGTGGGCAGGGTTTCAGGCCTTTGGAGGCCCAATGTTTCACCTTCCCTGTCCAATGTTCTATACTTGGGGCTCAACGTCACCCTAAAGGGGCATGACATCACCCCTGGAGTGATTCTTAGATGAAAATTAATTTTATTTTGTCTAGATTTAATTTGTGTAAAAAACTGGCCAAGTCGGCCCCATAATTATGAACTGGAATTAATTTTAGGTTAAATTTTGTATAAATAAGAAAAAAGTGACATTAATTTTCATAACAACTTGTCATTGGAGACAAGAGGTCTGAAATTTGCGCCCTATTAGGGTTATTGGCTGAAATTGTGAGGCGCCACTCTTGTTTAAGGCTCATGATTCATCTTTGCAACTTGGATCAATTTTTGAAGTTTTATGGTGATCTTGCATGGTATTCTCATGATTATTCTTGGTGCAAGTAAGTGAAATCTGCATTTTGTCATCTATTGAATCGTTTATTGTATGGTTTTATTTGCTCATACAAGATTATGAAATTCCATGGTGTATTTAATGCTTGAAGTAAGAAACTTAAGTTGCTACTTTCTTACTTTTTATTTGCCAAGCTTTTCACTAAATTGATCTAGTAACTAGTGAAACCCTAGAGCCCTAAATTGCTAGCACTCTAAGGGTTTGCATTTGGTTATTGTTGCATAAGTTCTACTCCATAAAAAGGCTAAGGAGAACAAGGTGCTAGGGCCTAGAAGTGCCTACACCCTAGCACTTTGTCTCTTGAGGTCAAACTCTAGGAGGACTTAAGTTACTACTTCTCCTAGACTTTTTCCCTCTTAGACTTTTGTGTATCATCATTAATTTGCAGCCTTAGAAGGAGCCGCCCACATTGACTCCATTTACCCCTAAAAGGCACTAGTCTTCAACCCTTGTTTCTTGACAAGAATCATCAAACTTCAAACTCAATCTCTCTACCTAATACCCTACTAACCTAAACTAACTTGCTAACCTAGTCTAGGAATACTAACCACTAAGTTGCTGCTGTTATAATCACTGCTACAGCCATCATTTTTCAGCCTATCCAAACTTGTTTCACCACTTAAATCAATCCAGAAATTGTATAAGGCAAGGTACAATCAACCAAGATTAAAGTGTGCATCAAATTGCCTTTCTAAATACTTTTCTAAAGATTTTACTACTGCTGTCATTACTTTATTTTGTTGTTGCTACAGTTATCATTGGCAGCCTGTTAGAGTTTATTTTCTGATTGACATGTATCTAGAAATTGTATGAGACAAGTGTTATCATTTTAGGACTTCACAATATCTTGTTATATTGTCTATTCAAGTGCTTTTTCTAGATGTTATTACAGTTGTCAATAATTAATTACTGCTGCTATATATTTATCACTTGCTTCATACATTGATTGGTAGCAATCATCTCTATAAACTTGAAGTCTTGTTGAAGCATTCATCATCACTTGTTGCTGCCATAACTTTTGTTGTTGTATTGGTAAGGGGAAGGTACACGTTATTCTCCTTTGCTTCATCCAACAAGACTTAAGTCTGTTTTGAGTGACCTAGAGAGAGGGGTGGTTAATCTTACCTTTTCCCTTTCCTCAAACCCCCTAGGTCTTGGGACGTCTCCCTTGGAGTGGATTTATCCTTCTCCTAAAGAGAAAGAGGTACCCTATTGGGGTGATAGTGATAGGACTACCTCTATGTTACGTCAATCTAAGGCTACTTGCCTTCAGGCTTTGGGTAAGTATAGATTGCACAATAACAAGTCCTACAGCGAAGATGAGCATCATCCAATTAGTTCTAGCCACGGAAACACAATTTGGCTGGAAGGTCCATTAGATGGACGTGAAGAGTGTCTTTTGTCAAGAAGTTTGGTAAACAGGTAGCAGCATTTTTGTCTCACAAACAAAATATGCCAAGAGTTTGCTTGACAGGTTCAAAATGACAAATTGCAAAATCTAATTTACACCTATGGAGAAAGGGCTGAAGATTTTAGCCAAGACTGACTCTAAAGCAGTTAATGAGTCAATCTACAAGCAGCTAGTGGACATCTTGATATTTCTTACAACCACTAGGCCTGATTTGAGTTACGTTGTGAGCTTCATTTCCAGATTCATGATAGCACCTAAGGTAGAGCATTGGACTGCAGCAAAGAGGGTGTTGAGATATGTGAAAGGAACATTTTGCTTTGGCGTTCTGTACCACAGAAGCAAAGACCCTAGGTTGTGTCAATAAACAGATTCAAATTGGGCAGGTCGTGTGGATGATAGATATCAACTTTTGGATAAGTATTCAGCCTTGGCACGGGTGCAGTTACATGGACCATAAAGAAGCAGCATGTTGTAGCCCTTTCATCGATAGATGCAAAATATCAAGGAGTAGTGAAAGGAGTGTCTCAAATAGCTTGGCTCAGGAGGATGCTTTCAGACATGATGATGCTGCAAATAGAGCCAACACTGCTACTCTATGACAATCAAGGGGTGCTCAAACTAGCCAAGAATCCATTCTTCCACGAGCATACCAAGCATGTTGAGATACATTGCCACTTCATCAGACAGTTTCTAGAGGATGGATCTAAGGAGCTACAGTACTGTACCATAGAGAACTAAACTGTAGACATTTTCACCAAGTCTTTGGGTACTGAAAAATATGTAAAATTCCAGGATAAGCTTGGTGTAGTTAGCAGATCGACCATTAAGGGAGGGTGTTAGAGTAAATGTCAAATTATAATGGTCAATTAGATATTAGACATAGGCATTAATAAAGGTCACATCAAGTTTAGTTTAGTTATGCTTTTATGCTTTTATGCTTTATCTCACTTTAGTGTGTTTCTCGATCTATCCCACATTCATAAAGTGGATTGACTTGACTAGCTTGTAACCCTTTATAAGAAAGCTTTTTCTTTCTCATTATTAATGTAATCTTGGTTTCCTTTATGTGTTTGTGTTATCATTATACCAAGCCACCCATGCCCTCCTAAAGTGGGCTGGAACCTAAGTTCATGAAAGGCTAAGCATTCCCCTAATTATGTCACACAACTAAAAAAGACCTTTGATAACCTGACTGTGTTAAGCCTGCAAAATCCAATGCAAAACTAAAAGCTGCCAAGGAGCATTCCCCTCCACTATATGCACTATGCACTATATGCCTAACTACATCTTACAACGATTTGCTTAAAGGGTCTCTCTTGGCTTCCAAAAAAAATAAGCAACGCTCATTAAAGAGAGAATTTAGTTAGATCTAATGTTTCGTTTCTCATGGTTTGAATAGATCTACACATAACTCTTGATAAGGAACTAAATCGATGCAATATTTGTCAAACGTTTTGAAGGTTTGAATCATTTCATTTGCTGGAACAAATTTGCATTAGATTAAAATCCACCATACCCTGCTCCAACGTAACCTGGATTTTGCAATTCTATCATAAGAAGTGGATCGATCTTGATGGTTTATTGTTTTGATACTATTGGAATTTGCAATTTGGAGTATATAAGCAATTGATCCTTGAAACTTTAGCTCGATCTATGATTTAAACCTTAAGATAAGATAAATCGATGATACAAATGAGCTAACGTTTGGATGGTTTAACCTTTTTTCTTCTCACTGCTGTAAATTTGCTGTTACAGTACTGTTTTCCTGAAATCTGAGTTTATTTGATGGTTCAAACACAAAGAAACTAATCGATGCAAGAAATTTCCCATAGATTTTATTCTAGGGCTTAACGCTGCACTCATATTTTGCTGGAACATTTAATGTGTTGGAATTTATGATGCTTCGCACACTAAAAGTCTAAACAAACTCTCTCATTATAGATGCTTGTTGTGGTCATAAATCTGATGCAGGGTTTTGATAACAGAGTTTATTGAACATTCAATGATATATGAATTGGCTGTCAGCCATTGCACTTAAACATCGGTGGTTAATCTAACTTCTGGGCATTAACATTCTAAGCACCATCTACCAGAAATTGAAGATTTAAACGATTTCTAGCTCTCAAAGCAAATGTTGATGTGGTTCAATATTATCTGATTGGTAAATTTTGTTGGTAAATATGTAACAGACAGCGAACAGGCAGTGTATACTTGTCATTGATGGCAAGTACAGTTGTGGTTGTAGTGATGGCTTGAGTACAACAGCAATGAATAGCAGCGCAGCAATAATCGGGAGGAGAAGAGTCAGTGACCGTTGGATCCCATTCAAACTTCCCGAAAGAACAAGAGCCGTTAGATTTGGTGCAGGGTCGCCGACAGCCGTCAGATCTGCAGAAGCTGCGAGGGAGATAAGCCTCGGGAGCAAGAAGAGAAGTCCCGACACGAGGAGTTGTCATCGGGATATCAGCCATTGGGAGATCGGAGTTCTCAAGTTCGTGAGAACCGGGACATTGAAAGTTTCAAAATCCCGACATAATTGGGACCGTCCATTTGGAAGGACGCGTGGCAGCGATCGGGCGCCACCGGGAGAAGCTCGACAGGAGGCTTCATCGGAGTATCAGGGATCGGGACTTTGAAATGTCCAATACTCTTGACGTCAAGAACCCCGAAATCGCGATATGCGATTTCGCGATTTAATCGCAGCCGTTAAGATAAGAAGTGATCTGGACCGTTGATTTAACTCCTTATCGGAGTTTCGTGAATCGGGATTTTGAAGTGACAAAAACATTCGACAACAAAAACCCCGATTTCGCGATATGCGATATCGCGACTCAATCGTAGCCGTTGAGTCAAGGTCATACCTGGACCGTTGATCACAGCCTGTGTCGGAGTTTCGCGAATCGCGATTTCAAAAAGAAAAGAAACGATGCAACACGAACTACGAAATTGCGATATGCGAAATCACGATGTAATAGCAACCGTCAGATCTAGATATAATCTGGATCGTTGATCTGTTTTCTATACGGAATTTCGGGGATCGGGTTTTGGTATTGACAAGAACATTGAACATCAGACATCGCAAAATCGCGATACGCGATTTCCCGATAAGGCATATAGCGTGTGGGCCACCCAGGAGTCAGTGGAGGACAGGTGGAAGGAGTACGGAGGAAGTCGGGGATCGACATATCGCGGGTCCAAGGGGCGTATGCACATTGACTGCGTAAACCCCAAAACCCCAACGAGAGGTATGGTGGCGGTCACGTGATAGCAGGTCACATGGACCATTGTGTAGCCGGAAGGGGCTAAAGCTCGGGAAAGGAGCACATCGGGGATCGGAGAATCGGGGGTTCCGAGTACATGTACATCTCGACACTGAAAGTGCCGAAACCCGATTTAAAAGGAAAGAATAATAAAGATTATCCAACGCTGCGGATAAAGCTTGAATTGATCGGAGGGTTACTGTTCTTCCACACACATTTAACTCTTTCAGTTACAAATCCGTTAGTGAAACGGATTCATGATTGCAAATTAGTTGTCGATCAGTTGGTGTTTCGGTTGGCTGGACAGTTGTCGTCATTTTGCCCAAGGAGTTGGGAAGTTGAAACGTTGTGCCCGTGTGTATAAAAGAAGACGAAACAGACTGTGTCGAGTTGGTTGTTCTGAAGTGAAAATGAATAAAACAGTAAGAAAAAGAAAAGGAGCAGAGGCATAGCATGAAATTGAGCAAATGTGTAGAGGGAGATGAAACGCAGAGCAGAATGACAAACAGAGCAGAAGCAGAGCAGAATGACAGACATAGCAGAACCAGAGCAGAATGACAGAAAAAGTTGATGCAGAGCAGACCTGCTAAACAAACAGAAGAAGAGAAGAATTGCAGAACAGTTTGTTGAAGATCAGATACAAAGAAAGATTGGTAAGAATTGATTTATCTGTGTAGTTGTCTGTGTATTCATTATTTGATATATTTAGGGAGGTTGGGAGGTGCTCGGGAGGACTGTTGTCCTCAGAGGTTCAAGTGGGTGCTTGAACACAGGGAGTTGTAGCTTCCATCTGGTTGCAGCCAGAGAAATCAGGGTGGCAGGGTGGTGCTAGGGAGAACAAGTGTTCTCTGTTATACAGGTTGGAGCCTGTGTAACTGGAAGTTGG
>ML781202.1:4410-33314 GCA_009831015.1 Picea engelmannii | reverse complement strand
CATATCTCAAATTTACCTTTCATGGTCAATTGCTGGTATATTTCTTGAATTGTGGCATATTGCGATTTTGCACACAAAGTAATCAATTTGTACTTCTTGCATTACACTTAACTCACATATATTGAGAGTAAAATTGATTATTGAGTCAAGTACATCATTAATCAACTCAAGCTAAATAACACTCCCACGCTGTAACGATAGGTTTGATTGATCTTAGGGACACCCCCCTAGGCTAGGAAACCTCATTTCCTTCAGTCTGAAGAGTGGGGCAAGACCACTGAGGCGACAGTGGGTGGTTTGCCTGCTAGTTTCCTTTAGGCTCTCTCATTGAGGTTGGGACTTTTTCTTTTAGCGAGATTTTGTGTGGTAACATGTAGTACAAGGCTACAAGCCACATTACTAGCTTCTTCACTCTTGTCAATATGAGTTTGGCCTTGGACAATATAAGACATGTTATCCCTGAGAACGCATGTTTGTGTACAACAACCCCACTGCTGGAGTTTTTTCACCAAAGTCATACTTAGCAAGTTTTGGGGGGGACTTCATGAAGGATATTGGCTCTTGAGGGAGGAGACTTCATAAGTTATAAGTTACAACTGCATAATACTTGGAATATATTTTCTACTACAAGGTTGTGCAACATTGTGCTTTATTTTGTATTTATTGCTTTTGTGAGCCTTGCCTAATTGACCAAACTGGCATGATATAGTTTTCCATTCCATTAACCAGCTCTGATGCATTTATCACTTTGGGTCACATGTAGAGTTGGAAATTAATAATTTTTATTTTTTCAAACAGAACTTTCCCACCTCAGGTATATTCCATAGTCCGCTAAGCAGTAGCTAGTTAAAACCACCCATTTGCTTTATCAACATCTGTCTAACTTGAAAAAATCACCCCACTTAACAGGTAGGCCATGAATCAACCTTTAGCTTAAGATTTCCTTTCTATTCCAGTATCAATGCCTGCTTGCATGCAACATTCAGCATTCACCCATCCTATTGCTTAAATAGCTTCTTGTATGTCCTACAGATTAATGTCCCAGCTCTAAAATTGCATGAAATTGTCTTAGTTTCAATCCTCTCTTTGGCTAGATCAGATAAAATTAGCTTTTATGAACAATCTCCAGAGAAACTTCAATGGAATTCTTTCTCTGCCTCAGAGCACATCATATATTAAAGCTATAACAGAAGCAAATATAAAAATAAAAAACGAAATGCACACCTCCATGATAAGAATCTTTGCTTTGAGTGCATCTATATTGCTTGGATCAACTATGAAATCAGACGTTGTATCTCCTGTGAATGCAACCTCTGGTGACATTATGGTGTCTGTGATCTGCCATTAAATGCTGAGAGGTGATCACAATGCCAGGAGAGAAATAACTAAAATTAACCAACATTCCATGTTATTGCTGATTCTAATGGGAACATCAATTCTGAGTTTCGAGTTTCAAGTTCCAACTCAATAGATCTATTCAAAAGCCAGATTAAAGACATACCTTCACACCTGAGAATTTCAAGTTCTTAATCTCACTTCCACAGAGCTGAAGATATTCTTTCTTAAGCTTCTGTCTTACAGAATAGATAATATAACCCTATATCGATGCAGGGAAAAACTTAGGAATTTGAAATTTCATTTATAAGTTCATCATTAAAAGAGGAAAATGTTAAGAAATACCAAACAACTAGTCCAGCAAAGAAAATTGAACGTTTTGAATTCCAACATCTTACCTGGCTTGGTATTACATGATAAGTCTTAAATGGTCTGACTACCAAGTCCTTCCTTATTTCATATTCCTCTCCTGGAGGCAAACTTGCTGCTTTAGGGAATATCTACTGTAAATGCAGTCCATTTTCTGAATCACCAAGCATGGAATAAAAATATAGCCCAAAGAGCATACCCACATTCAAGGCAATTAGATTATGTTTTAGGTCAGAGTGATCCATTGCCCTGTGAACCGCAAATAACTTCTCTACATCTTCTTTAATGGCCACAGGAACAACGATTGTTGGAGGCTTCATGCTGTACAGATTTCGTGTTGCTACATACATTGGAAGTCCTCCCTAAGATAACATAAATAACAAAATCAGGTTACTAATAATTTTGGGTCAAATTCAATCCTTTACCCATTAAAAAGATCACAGAAATACCATGTTATATTGAGTACTCTAAAGAAACTTCCCAGATTGAAATGATTATTGAAATGGCAAGTAAAATTTAGTAATTTGAAGAGAACACAAGGACAGAACAAGCTTGAAAGTTGGAACTTCACTCCCAAATTATATCAAAATTTCAGTGCCTAGCAAATATTTTGCAAACCATCCGCATTAGAATCCATCAATGGTAATTAAAATGGGATTTCACCTTAAAACACATTTGTTATGATTCTTTTGGATGCTTAGATACCCAGTTTATATTAGTCCTTGAAGGCACTTTCAAACGCTAGAGATGTTGAGCTAAAGGGTAAATGACGCGGAGCATAGCATTCTTCAGAATACTTCCATAAAGTATTGAATTTATAAAAACTTTCGATCGGGGTTAAGAAAAAAATAAAGAGAAAAATTGCATCATCTACGTAGACGAAAGTGGTAAATGGAGTTGTTTAGAATGATATTACCAATGTAGCCAGGGTGCATGGGTGCAGTGCAAGTGAGGGTGCAATTTCAGGTGCATGTGCGCCAATGTTGAAATATGGGTGCAGGGGATACACAGGGGGATGGTGTGTCACTTATATCTATATCTATCTATCTAATAATAATAATAATCTAATTTTAAGGTCGCGGCCAAGCCAGACACCAATTTGTTGTATGATACCCCCTTGTTTGTGGGACAAGGGACCCCCTCCGCACAGCGATTTGACTGCTAAAGTCTACGGAGGTGTACATACCCTACCCCGTATGGATTTGAAATTGTGAACTCCTAGGAGGAAACACATGTTCTTAACCATTAGGCCCATTGAAAAGTAGTAAAATATAGAATGCAGAACTTAGAGATGTAAATTTTAAAATTAAAATGTAAAATAACATCAAATATGATAATTACTATGTCATAATCACAATTCCAGTTTCATATTCATGATTTTATTTTCAAAATTTGAGATTCAATGATTGAACTTCAAGACTCTAGTCATAATTTTAAAGTTGTAAATAACTGCAAAGCTTGCTCACTGAAATTTACTCGCAAGACATAAATCACTAGTGACTGGTCACTAATCAATAAAGCCATCAATTAAGTCTTATTCACGTTCTGGATCCTCTATATCCTCTGTCCAGATGCTTTGCAAGGACTCCTTGCTCTCAAGTTGTGGCTCATCTGCTAGGTTTATAATTGTAGGCAGCTTCACAAGGTCATCTGGTTGGATCTCATCATCCATACATATAGCATCATTTGTGAATTGGTCCCATTCCTTAGAAGGGCCTCCTGTAACCTAGGTCTTTCTGAGAACGAAGATGAAGGCTACCATGAATGTAAACCAAATTTTCTTTCTTCTTAGATCCCAATCAGTTTCTCTTCATTGAATGAATAAAATCGTAAGTACTTCAATTCCTTTCACAAGCAGAGGGAATGGTTACTTGTGAGAGTAACAGTATAGCAAATGCTTGTAGCTCTTGGAGATATGCACCTTGAAATTGCACCCAGTCTATTGGATCTTTACCACAACATCTTTCACACAAAGCCTCAATTGTGCCAAGCTTACCTCATCCAACGGAAAATTGGGCAAATTGAGTTTGTTGCTGGCTACTTGTGAGACTAGTTGTATAGCAAATGCTTGTAGCTCTTGGGCTTTGTGTGATAGGCGCTGTGGCAAAGATCCAACAGATTGGTGGAAAATTCATGGTGCACGTGCAGTTTCTCTTCATTGAATGAATAAAATCTTAAGTTCTCCAATTCCTCTCATGGGCTAAGGGAATGGCTACTTAAGAGAGCAACCATATAGCATATGCTTGTAGCTCTTGGATATATGCACCCTTTGCACCTAGTATATTGGATCATTACACGGTGTCTATCACACAAAGCCTCAATTGTGACAATTCACTTCACCCACATGAAAATTAGGCAAAGTGAGTTCGCCACTGGCTACTTGGGAGATTAGTTGTATAGAAAATGCTTGTAGCTCTTGAGCATGTGCACCATGAGCTTGCAACCAATTTATTGAGTCGTTGACACAATGACTATAACCTAAGTTACCGGGATACAGATACAGATCCACCATATTTTTCAAAAGCCAAGATCCGGATTCGTTGGGGAAATGGAAAGTACAAAAAAATATAAAAATATTTTTATAATAAATAAAAAAATACTCAATAATAAAAACCATTCAGGAATCATGAGTAGAACTATAGGTTATAACCAAAACCAAAAAAGAGAGTTCTCGTGCATATTACTATTATCCATCCATATACCATAACCAATAATTTGACAAGTTATAATCATCATTGATTATTCATCATTTTGAAGACCATTTCAGCATGAGCATGTAGCAGGTCATAACGGCGTTTTTTTGAGCCACATACACATGTCCATATCAGCAATGAATAAAGTGGTTTTCTTGAAGGCTATGTCAAGAGTAAAAAACAGTGTCAGTGAGGTGAGCAACAACGTAGCACATAAGGATAGATCAGACAATGACAGCAGACTTTGACCATAATGATAGATCAAACCTTGAAAGCAGACCTTGATAGATCAGATCTCGAGAGCGGTTCTTGACATAAGGATAAATCAGACCTTGATTAGGAATGCGGTTTAAGGTTTTAACCTTTAGGAGTTTAGGGTTTTGGAAGTTTTTTCATTAAAAATTGATTTCTTGGGGATCTGTGGGTCAAAAGAGCACTGGAAGTTTCAGGATCCATTTCAAGATTTCAAGATCTGTTTCATTTTCCATGGGCTCAAGAGCAGTTTCTTTCTCCAGGAGATCCACTTCCATGATGGATCTTGGGAGGATCTTGCACACAAAGGTGGTGGATCAAGTAACACACCCTATAACACAAAGATTCATTTGTGCCAAACACACCTGGCCCACGTGAAAATTAGGCAAATTGAGTTCACATGAGAAACGCTTCCTCTTCATATGCTCCATAAATCTTTTTTACTATTGTAATGAAACCCTTCATGACCATTGTCACTAGAAGGAGGCTTTTTCTTTTTTTGTTCAATATTATAACATTTTGGATTCAAGGCATAAGATGCCATATGAAAAGGTCTATTCAATTTGTTCCATTGCCCATGTAGTAATTGTGGATATAGATTGAGATCTCTATCTGTGATGGTTTTAATATTCTCACACAAAATGTTTTCATATATTTCACCTAAATGTGGGCAATTTGTATCCGAATAGCTAATCATATCACATGTTGGTTCCATGATGCTTGTAACTACACAGGGCAACTGCATAACATCTTGTTCTAGGGTCGCCCTGTACTATATACAAGGTTGCTCGACATAGTAGCAGGTAGATATGCATGTCATTAGAGGGTTCATCACCCCCATAACACATTGGGAATGTCCCTACCATAAGGTATGCACCCAAAATTCTATCAAGGGCTTGGCATGCATCATCCAACACCTAGGTGCCAGATAGATGCACCCAAGCATGCATTTGGTGGAAGTGAGCTCACCCAATGTGGATGCATGTACTCGAGGAGCAGGTGTGGGAACCCTAGCTACTTAAGCTACTATAGAGAACAACATTGTTAAATTTGGCAGCATCGACAATCATTCTCCAATGAGAGGCCATATGGGCCACCCTGAGGCTAGCCAGGGAGATTTGGAGAATCAACCGGTCTTGTGAGGTATTGACAAAAGCCAGGGGGAACATAAAACCTCTGCAAGTCAAACCAAAAGTCAGGACAAACGAGATGCTTTATGATCTTGTGAGTCTAGCCAAAGCAAAGGCAAAATCTTTGTAAGTCTAAGACAAAAGTCAAGATGTAAGTCTAATGCAAAAGTCGGGGGGAATGTACAACCTCTTTGAGCATAGACAGTCTAGTGCAAAAGTCAGGGGGAACGTACAACCTTTGTGAGCATAGATAGTCTAGTGCAAAAGTCAGGGGGAACGTACAACCTCTGTGAGCATAGACAGACTAGTGAAAAAGTTGGGGGGAACATACAACCTCTGTGAGCCTAGTCAAGCCTTGTGAGCCATGAGCAAAAGCCAAGGCATCTAGCAAAAGTTAGGATGAACATAAAATTCCTATGAGGTAGAAACAAACAATCTTCTTGATATTGCAAATGATGTAAATGTATTGATCTAGGGCATTGGCACGTGTAACACCATCCACCATGAAGAAATTTGAATTGCCATAAGTTGAGTTATAAAGAATCGACTTGAATGTCAAGGTTGAGTTGTCAAACTCAAGTTGTAAAAGTCAAAGTTGCATGCCTAGGTCAAAGCCAAAGTTGTCAAGCTTGTTGCATGTTGCATGCATGATGACGAGTTGCATGCATGACATGTGCATGTTGAGTTAGTTCGCATGCATTGTCAAGTCAAGGGCGAGTTGTAACTGAAGTCTCAAGTCTAGTTCTAAATTCGAACTAAAGTGTAAAGTTGAGTTATGTCAAGCATGCAAACAAGATTCTAATTCGATCCCTCTCCTTCTCCTCTCCACTCCTTTATAAGCAGAGGTCGGCCCCTCATTCTACACACAGGTTATGTAGCGTGAGAGTGAAAGGCAGTAAGTGTTTTATCAATGCTGGTATATATCTCTGTTGGCAGGCTGCATATATATCTCTGTTAGCAGGCTGCATATATATCAGTGTTAGCAGGCTGCATATATATATCAATTAGCAGGCAGCAAATATTTCTGTTAGAGGGCAGCAAAATACACCCATAGTGTTGGTGTATATTAGTCCAGAATAGACAAAGAAGAAGCATCCAGGCAGCGCACAACTTCTTCTTTCAGTGCTGGTTGATAACAACAGAATAGGACAGCAAGGTTTCTCAGTGTTCTATAGGTCATACAGTCTGGTCTAAGTCATCTTGGCAAGCTCATTTAAGAGCAGAATTTCATGGTGGATATTTGTAAGTGATCATACATTATTAATGCAATGAAAGAAGATTTTTTGTTGGGGTTTTTCTCCTTGTATAGGGTTTCCCTAGGGTACATGTGTTGTGATCTTGCATGCTGGTAAATTCTTATGATTATTGTTGTTCTGGTTTACAAATGATGTTAAGCTAAGTTCAAAGTACAGTCAGAATTTAAAGAATTACTTACAGTTTACAATCAAGCTCAAAATTTAACATGGTATCAAAGCTTAGGGTGTGAAACAACTTGTTGAAGTGTAGCAACATGTACACACAAAGATCCAAGCGAGCTTGATCAAGTTTCCAGTGTGAGGTCCATGGCATCCTCCATTTCAGTCAGGGTCGAGGATAGGCTCGAAAGAGCTTCCAACTTCAATGTGTGGAAGCTCAGGATAATGAATATCTTGCAAGAGCATGATCTTGAGCAGTATGTGACCACAGTGATGGAGGAACCCACCTCTAATGCAGGAAGGGCGGCCTTCAGGAAGATTCAAGCTAAGGCCAAGCGAATCATCTTTGATTCAGTCAAAGATAGTATAATGCCAGCGATGACTTAGTTAATGACTGCCAAGGACTGTATAGATACCTTGGTAAATCTGTATGAGAAACAGGCACGAAGTCAGAAGAGGACACTTAAGCACAAGCTTAAGTATTTGAAGATGGAGAAAGGTGAATCAGTAGCATCTTTATGTTCCAGGGTAGCCAAGATCAGAGATCAGCTTTTGGTCACAGGTGTCACAGTGGATGATGATGACTTAGTGCAGGCCATATTTGATGGTCTTCCTTCTTCATGGGAGACCTTCTTATCCACTGTGAGTGGGAAAGAAATTCAACCCACGTTTGAAAGGTTATGGCATGATTGTCTCCAAGAGGAGAGTCGCACGGCTACCAGGAGCGAGCCAACCAAAGAAGAGTATTCAACATTAGCATCAAGATTCAAGGGAAAGAAGAAAGTCACTTTCCATAAAGGCTCTTAGAGAAAGTCAAGCGCCAAAGGTATGTTCAAAGGAAAGAGTATTGATACATCTAAGATTAAATGCTTTAGTTGTAATAAGTTGGGTCATTTTGCTAAAGACTGCTTGTATAAGAAGAAAAATCCAAGGAAAGGGAAACATCATGCCTCAACTGCTGAGGATGATGAATCCAAAAGAAATCAGAAAAGTCCTTCTGATGAAAGAGAAATTAGAAAAGAATATTACCTGGTTTTTGCTTTATCCAGTACAGTTATCACAGGGCCAAAAACTTGGTTAGTAGACAGTGGTGCATCAAAGCACGTGACAGGGTACAAGGAGATCCTCTCAGATTTCAAGACAAAATCTTTTGCGGAGCAGGTTGAGTTTGGGGATGACAAATGTTACAAGATAGAGGGAGCAAGCTCTATCTCCTTCAGATTGGAATCTGGGGAAAGGATTCATGTTGATGAAGTATTATATGTTCTAGGGATCAGGAAGAATCTACTATCAATGGAAACCCTTGAGGAAAAGGGGTATTGGGTGATCTTCAAGGACAGGAAAGCACTACTGTGGGCTAAAGGTAGCCACTTGAGTACAGCAGAACCTATTGGGACTCGCAGAGGAGGACTATACGTTGTGACCAGATAGTCAGTTCAGGCATTATTCCATGATGCATCTAGCTCCAGCGAATTGTGGCATAGAAGACTTGGACATCTTCATCACAAAGCACTTCCAGATCTACAGAATATGGTATGTGGCATGCCCTCTATTTCTCTTAGTAAAAATGAAATTTGTAAAGGATGCATGCTAGGTAAAAATATAAAGAAAGCATTTCCTAGCGGTGATAACAGAGCTCATGGCATCTTAGATCTAGTTCATTATGATGTATGTGGTCCCATGTCATCTCCCTCACTTAGTGATTGTTTGTCTTATGTCATTTTTATTGATGATTACTCAAGAAAATGTTGGATCTATTTCCTTAAAGCGAAAAGTGACACATTTGATAAGTTCAAAGAGTATAAAGCCTTTATTGAAAAGCAGACAGGGAAACACATCAGAACCCTTAGAACAGACAATGGAGGACAATTTGAATCTCTCCAGTTTGAGGATTTCTACAAGGAAGCGGGAATCAAGAGACAGTTGACCGTGCCTTATAACCCTCAGCAAGATGGTGTTGCCGAGAGGAAAAACAGGACAATTTGTGAGGCAACGAAAGCCATAATATTTGACAAGGATCTGCCAAATTCTTTATGGGCAGAAGCTACCTACACTGTCGTGTATATTCAGAACAGGTGTCCACTTGCTATCTTGAAGGACAAGACTCCTGAAGAGGTCTTCTCAGGTATCAAACCTGAAGTAGGGCATCTAAGGATATTTGGATGTCCTGTATATATTCATGTCCCTAAGGAGAAGAGGACAAAGTTGGAACCCTCGAGCAAGAAAGGGGTTTTTGTGTTAGGGACCTGTTATCTCCAGTTTAGGGATAACTAAGGAGATTGTGTCTCGAGGTACACAGGTCCTAGACATGGAGTACCGAGAACCAGATCGACTTGAGCATGGCCCTGGAGGGCCCATCTTTTCTTCCTTCAGCGCCTCCACTTTGTCAGCAGCATCAGCATCCATCAACTCGGCCTGGTCCTGTAGCAGAAGTGGGTCTTGCTCCATGAGGTAATGAGTCCGGGTATCATGGTATGTGTCACTCTGATCCTCAAAACCTTTGAATATGTGCATTTGATTCTTTTTGTTTCTAACGGGTGCTTGGATCTTATACCTATCCACTTGACCATATCTGGGGGGAATGACAGGATGCCCTAGTAAGCTTCTGCCCATAGGTTTTGAGTTGCCACTGGGGGAATTCATGAGAAGCCATCGTCCACTCCCACCATACTTACCACTTTCCATCTTTCTCTCGCTCGTCCATCCCATTACACTGGTCCGGGCATTGGGTTTGCCAAATATTTAAGGGTTGTACCTTACCTTGTGGGAAGAAGGGGCTAAAGGCCCAGAGGGTAAAAGTAGCTGGCAAAAGATAGAAGCCAAAGAATGAAACCTCGAGATGCTTCACCCAGGGATCCCCAAGAAAGCAGTAAAAGGCTTCTCAGCAAGAAACAGAGGGACCCATAAAAAATAATAAAACAAGACCTAGTTAGAAGATAGGGGGTTTCGTCACAAGCCAGCCTATTAGGTCCATGGGCATGTAGCGGTATGACACTACCAGCAGTTGGTCACCATGCCAGGGTAATCGCTCTTGGTGGCATAGCCAAGAGAAAGGGGGTCTCATCACGAGCTAGCCTTCTCATTTCCGTGAAATGCTTGTGGGTAACATTGTCACCACTGGTCATCACGCCAGGGCAGTGTCCCCTGACTAGCCTCTTGAAAGAAAAAGCAATAAGAATAAAGATAAAAGGCATGAATGGGCTTGGAAGCATTTGCATCCATGACAGGTGCAGTTCACCCTCTACAGAGGCACCCACAGGTAAGCCATGCATTTCCCTGCTATCACTGCACCCCTTGCCCAGACACCCCTTACCACCTTATCCACTCACATGGCTTGGATTTGATTTCCCCCGGAAACACCCCACATCCAGTGAGCATTAGCCCAATAGGACACCCTGTCACTTCCTCCAAACTTGGCTTGTAGATTAGTATAATGTCTTTGAGCACTTACCCGAGTAAAAGGGGTTTTGTGCACATGTTTAATAAACTTGATGATTAGATGTGATTGACATTGCTATGATCCCTGTGACTTATGAGCCCATGGAGGGTGTATCTGTTGATGTGCAAGACCATACCCAACGAAAAGGTACCCTTATGGACAGGTACACATGGGGAGATGATTAGTTCGGACCTCCATGGGGCTAAAAGCCCATCAGATGGATGTTGAGACACCAGCAGAGGGCAGAGACAGATCATAGGGTTTGCACCGGAGAAGAGGAGGATGTTCCACCAGAGGCAACTTAGCAGACCTGTACCCAGGGGGGTTGTGCCCTCTCCACTAGGACATTGGCCTTGGAAGGCCCATGACGTCACCTAGGACACTCATGACGTCATCCAGTGCTTATGGAGGTTTTAGGAGGCAGTTGTGGCACGTGTGGCATGTTCCTAAGGTCCAAGAAGGCCTAACGTTTTGCTCCAGGAGGCCAATGTTGCCCTAAAAGGGGCTAACGTCACCCTAAAAGGGCATGATGTCTTCATCTTTGCTTAATTTAGGGTTTGATTATGACATTTAATGTAAAAAACAGTATTATTATGTATTTTTGGCCTTGTCAGCCTTTTGTGACCTAAAATTTAATTAAGGTCATTGCTATTGTATAAATAGAGAACTAAAACTCTCTTATTTTCATCATCTTTCACTCACACTTGTGTGAGGTCTGAAATTCGTGCCCTCCTTTAGGGTTTTTGGCTGAAATACTAGTGCGCACTTGTTGAAGGAGGCTCTTTTTGGTGATTTTTGGCTTTTTTCTTGGTGGAAGGTTTATAACTAGGGTTTGGCTTGATGAATACTTGGTAAATGTAAGTGAATTTCTGCAATCCTTCCCTTACTTGAATGGTTATAGTCTTTTACTTGCATTTTGTTAATGAAATTGCTGGAATAAACCCTATGAAATAAGCACATGTTGGTGTCCTTATTTTAATTCCCTACTAGTTTATGCCAAGAAGCCATTTTACTTGTTGAAGACATTGCTAGGACCTTGCCATTGCAACACCCTATCATTTGCTCTTCACCCTAGCCGTTTTTTTTACTTTGTTATTGAGCTAAAGAAGGAGGAAAACGTGCTAAGGCCTAGGGTTGCCTACACCTTAGTAAGTTGTTTTCCCCTAGGGTTTGATGGTTGAAGCCTTGGCTTATCATCACTTCACCATCAAATTCTTCTTGTCTTTGGCCATACTATTATCATATTGTTCCGTCAACTCTTGCCGCTATCTTTGACTCCATTTTCCCTATGAATGCACTAGTCTGAGACCTTTTGCTTGAGTACTTTGATCAAAACCTTCAATACCTTTGAACAACTATTAACATACTCTAACCCTAGCTTAGATTGACTTGCTAACCCTATTGCTGCCATTATTCTTTGAGTTATAGTTATACTTTGCAACATTTTCTAAGCAATTGAAAGATTGACTAATGCTTGGTAGTCTTTGCTCCTAATGAATGTTGGTATTGTGACATTGATGATTAAATCGTTCTTGCTCATTCTGAAGCATTTATAAAGCTTTTATTGTGAAGTGACGTATTGTGATTACTACTACTATACATCTTTGATTTGCTTCATCAATCTATCAGTCAATTGTTTTATTTGAGAAAGTCTCCAATTATATGAAGTACTAACCAGCAAGTGATCTGCAAATATAGTTTCTTGTTCCTTTGTTCCAGGCAGGTACATTTCTGGTTATTATTATCTTTATTAGCTATTTAGCTGGACTTTCTGATCGGTGGTGACTTGTGAGAGGGAAACCTTTGCTTTCTCAAAACCCCAGGTCACCGGGGACGTCTCCCCTGGGCCTACCATCCTAAATAAAAAGAGACTTCCTGTTGAGGTGACAGTGATAGGATAGTCTCCCGTTACGTCAGTTTTCTTTCATTTACCTTTCCTTTACATCCAAGTACAAACTGTGTGATAACAGGACCTAACCCCTCACGTAGGTAGAATAATATATTTCCATGTAATAAAGGTCAATATTAATAAGGCCTAGCAATAAGGAAGAATAAGTCCAATGTAAGAAGACCTAATAGAAGCTTTTGCTTCTAGAAGGATCTTCATCTAGATTGTTCTTTTGATAGACATATTTAGTATAAATAGGAGTCGAGGGTATGAGAAGTTTTGTCTTGGATATTATTGTAATAGAGCTCTGCTCTGCTGGAGGATGCCCCCTCGAAGAGGCAAGTGAACATTGCTCTCAGTAAGCAAAGTGCTCCTTTTGGTGTTATTTTATTATCATTTTGGTATTATCGTGGTGTTGTTCTGGTTATATTGTTGTTCATCTGCCATTTCTAGCTATTTATTTTTGTTCTGTATACTTTTTATATCTGGAATATTACAAGTGGTATCAAAGCACCTTCCTCGGCAGAAAATTGTGGGTTAAATTTTTTTTTCAGGGTAGAGACGTATTCCGGCGTCTTTAAGCTAAAGAGATCTGTCGTTACGCGCATAAACCCGCAGTCGGGGATTCATACACACAGGAAATACAAGTGGTACTTAAGCGCACATCTGTTGACCACCGTTGTAACCCCTGTTGGTACCCCTTCGAGTGGTAGCACATCAGACAACACCTGTATACAGATCCGCCTAGATCTCCTGAAACCTTCCATAGATAAACCGATCGGTCACCTGACTGCTATAGTGCCACCGAGAACAACACTCAGGAAGATACTCTTTAGTACCTGGGTAGTCGGGTAGTACGGCTAAGGGTACAGTCTAGCCTCCTTAGTTGGTGCCCTGAGATATTGGGTCGAGTACTACTGTTGGACCCTGCATGTATATCAGAGAACTATAGCACAGGGCAAAAGCTTGTCTATAGAACCCTTGAATACCCTAACCCTTGGGAAGGAAACATAAATAGCACCAACAAGATCTATTGTCGTGCTACATTGTCTTCTGCATTCTGACTGAAAAATTACTTCACATTTCTTCCTGTTAAGCATTTGGGAATTTCCTCACTGTAATATTCTTTAGGCCGGAGTATAACTCCGCAGGAGTAAAAAAAAGAGTATAGTTGTCCCGCCGACACACTTATTTGGGACCTATTTCATTGGCTTCCCCTTTTTTCCCTGATCGCAGTCATACCCTTCATTTTTAATCCTTTTTGTTTCAGTGGACCCGACCCCTTCCCAGTTTCCCTATTTTGCCGCCTATCCCATTATATTTCCCTTCAAGCACTGATCGTCGTGGTACCTATCACTTCTAAGTCCTTTTTTTTGTGGTCCCACCCACCCATTTTTTTCCTTACCCGCACTTCCCCTCTCCAAATGGCCACCAATCGCAACCAAGATCTCCAAACTTCCGTCAATCAAGCCCATGTCTCCATCGAACATCTCACATCTCAGATGGATTCCACCAATTCCCGCATTGACACCTTGGAAGCCAACCTCAACCCAATTGGCTTCCCTCCAGACTGTCGTCAATCAATTGTTGAACCGCCCTACGGGTCCTCCTTCATCAGCACAACCCGATACTGCTGATTTCTCTCAGTCTTCGCATTTTCACTCCAATTTCTTTCATTGTGAACCATGTCTTCCCCGCATAGAGGTCAATAAATTTGATGGATCTGATCCTACAGGTTGGGTCACTCAAATGGAGCATTATTTTTCTCTGCATGGTATCACTGACAAGTTGGCCAAACTTCGCTATCTTGTCCTCTATCTAGATCCTGAACGTTGGCAATGGTGGCAATGGTGAAAAAATTCACGTCAGGGGTATATTGCCTGGACCCAGTTTAAGGAACAAAAACTATTTATGGCCATCTCAGAAGATGTTCCTGAAGAGGATGTGACAGTTTCCCTTGTTGAAGAACCTTCCCTTCTTGATGCCACCCAAGAGCCTGCTGACCCACCTGAAGTTGACCCACTTATTTCCTTGCACGCCCTCACTGGCTTCTAGGCCCCCCAAACGCTCAAGCTCATTGGCTACACTAAGCACAGGAAGGTCATCATCCTTGTTGACAGTGGTAGCACCCACAATTTTATTCATCGTCGCATTTCCCAGGAAACCAATTGTTGTATTTGTGTTGTCAATAATTTTCAAATCATGATAGCCAATGGTGGGTCCATGAAATGTGGTGGGCGGTGTGAAAATGTTTGTCTTCAAATTGGACATTACCAACTGAAATCTCATATGTTTGCCATTGACATGGGAGGTTGTGACATTGTGCTAGGTGTTGAATTGTTACGCACTTTGGGTCCCTTTCTTATGGATTTTAAGGAATTAGCCATGCAATTCCAACAAGAAGAACAAAAGTATCAATTCCAAAGTCTCACAGCTGGTTCTCCTGAGATCATTAGTTCCCATCGTATGGAAAAGCTCCTCAAGAAAGGCCACTCCGGTATCATTGCTCAACTCCATTCTATTCAAGCCATTGAGACACCTTCTGTGCATCCTAACCTCCAAGCTATCCTTTCCAAACATCAAGTTGTTTCTTCCACCCCTCAGGGCCTTCCTCCTTCTCGTGGTGTTCATGATCATTCCATTCCCCTTGTTCCTGGTAGTCTTCCTCCCAATGTTCGCCCTTATCGCCACCCCTTTGCCCAAAAGAATGAAATTGAGAAAATAGTGCAGGAATCGCTCCAAGCGGGTGTTATCCGCCCCAGTACCAGCCCTTATTCTTCTCCTGTGGTCATGGTACTTAAGAAAGAAGGTACTTGGCGCATGTTTCCTGACTTTCGTGCCCTCAATAAGCTCACCATCAAGGACAAGTTCCCCATTCCTGTCATTGATGATCTCTTGGATGAGCTGAGTGGTGCTCGGTACTTCACTAAACTTGATTTGCATTCTGGCTACCACCAAAGACGTATGCAAGAAGCTGACATACCCAAGACTACCTTTCGAACTCATGAGGGTCACTATGAGTTTTTGGTCATGCCCTTTTCCCTGTGTAATGCCCCCTCCATCTTCCAAAGCCTCATGAATCATGTCTTCCATCCTTTTCTTTGTCATTGTCTTAGTTTTCTTTGATGATATTCTCATCTATAGTAAAACTTGGCAATCTCATCTTTCCCATGTGGATCAAATTCTCCATCTACTCTCACAGAACCAACTTTTCCTCAAACAATCCAAATGTGCTTTTGGCACCTCGGAAGTCGAGTACTTGGGTCATCTTGTTGGCAAGGCCGGTGTCAAGGTGGATCCTAAAAAGATTGAAACTATGCAAGATTAGCCTCACCCAAAGACACTCAAAAGCTTGCGTGGATTTATGGGTTTAACAAGTTATTATCGCAAGTTTGTTAAGAATTATGGAAATATTGCGACACCTCTCACTGCTCTCCTTAAAAAGAATTCTTTCACGTGGACTCCAGCAGTTGCTCAGACTTTTCAAACCTTGAAGATGGCCATGTGCACCACTCCAGTCCTGGCCCTTTCTGCTTTCACAAAGACCTTTGTCCTGGAATGTGATGCTTCTGGGAAAGGAATTGACGCCGTCCTTATGCAAGAGGGTCGGCCTTTGGCCTTTACCAGCAAACAACTGTCAGAGAGAAATTTGGGCAAATCAATCTATGAAAAGGAAATGTTGGCTATTTTGCATGCGATGGATCTTTGGCACTCGTATCTATTGGGGAAACGCTTCCAAATTAAGACAGATCATCAAAGTCTCAAGTATTTTCTGGAACACCTTTCCTCCCCCGAGCAACAAAAATGGGTGACTAAGCTCTTTGGATATGATTATGAGATCATTTACACAAAAGG
Source organism: Picea engelmannii (assembly GCA_009831015.1). Classification (NCBI taxonomy): domain Eukaryota; kingdom Viridiplantae; phylum Streptophyta; class Pinopsida; order Pinales; family Pinaceae; genus Picea; species Picea engelmannii. The sequence continues at coordinate 16,938 of ML781202.1, read as the reverse complement.
AAAAGACAATGTGGTTGTTGATGCACTTTCCAGAAAATATGAAGATGAAGGATCCCTTTTTTCTCTCTCCTTCATTGTACCAGATTGGCTCCAAGTTGTTTGCCAGGAATGGCTACAAGATCCCAAAAGTTCACATCTGATGCAACAATTGCAGTCCAATTCTCTAGTCTCCCAAGGGTACTCTTGGCTCAATGATGAACTTCGATACAAAGGTCGTTTGTATTTAAGTACACAGTCAAAACTTAAATCCACGGTACTTTCTGAGATTCATGCTACACCCACAGTTGGGCATTCAGGGTTTACCAAAACCTATGACCGGGTCAAAGGTTCTTTTTTCTGGGATGGTATGAAACAGGACGTTCGTAATTTTGTGGCTGAATGTGATGTGTGTCAACGCAACAAGGGCGAAACAGTCAAATCTCCTGGCACACTACAACTGCTTCCGATTCCACCTGCTATTTGGCGGGATATCTCTATGGATTTTATTGTAGGCTTACCTAAATCGGGCAATAAATCAGTCATCGTGGTGGTAGTTGATCGTCTTTCCAAGTATGCTCATTTCTGTGCTCTTCAACACCCATTTACAGCATCCACTGTGGCTCAACTTTTCATGGATCAGGTCTTCAAGCTTCATGGCATGCCGCATTCTATTGTTTCTAATCACGACCCAACTTTCACCAGCAATTTTTGGCAAGAACTGTTCAAGCTCCAAGGCACCCAATTGCATCTCAGCACAGCTTATCGTCCCCAGACTGATGGTCAAACTGAAGTGGTCAACAAGTGTTTGGAAACATATTTGAGGTGTTTTGCATCGAAAAGGCAAAATCAATGGGTTCAATGGTTACCACTAGCTGAATGGTGGTACAACACTTATTACCATACAGCTACCTGCATGACTCCTTTTGAAGCGGTCTATGGACAAAAGCCACCTTCAATTCTCTCATATTTTCCAGGTGTCTCGAAGGTCCAAGCAGTTGACCAAACACTTACAGTTCGAGAGGCTATTCTCCATACCCTCAAAGAGAATTTGGTCATGGCCCATAATCTCATGAAGCAACAAGTAGATCAAGGTCGCTCCGAACATCAATTTGCAGAAGGGGATCAGGTGTTTCTTTGATTGCAACCTTACAAGCAAAATTCCCTCAAGGCTGACCATTGTCAGAAACTGGCACCCAAATTTTATGGTCCTTATACTGTTCTCAAGCGTGTGGGACAGGTGGCCTATCAGTTAGCTTTGCCCGGTCATTCTAAGCTCCATCCTTTTTTCATGTTTCCTGCTTAAAGAAGGTGATTGGAACTAAGTGCCAAACTCAAACCAACCTTCTCGAGTTGGATGAAGAAGGCTCCATTTGGCTACAGCCACAAGCAATTTTGGACCAGCGTGAGCGTCGTCTGCGTCAGGAAACCATCAAGGAAGTGTTAATCCAGTGGAAAGATACAACTCCAGCAGATGCCACTTGGGAACCAGCTACTATTATGCAACAATTTCCTCATCTCAAGCCTTGAGGACAAGGTTGTTTTTAAGGGGCAGGACATGTTAGGGACCTGTTATCGCACAACTTGTAGTTATGATAAAGGACAGATGAAAAGAGGTCAAACTGGCGTAATTGAACCAATCCCACCCACTGTCACCTCGATGGGAAGGTTCTTTCTATTTAGGAAGGTAAAGCCCAGGGGAGACGTCCCCAGTAACTTGGGGTTTTGAGAAGGCAAGAGGTTTTAGCAAAGCTGAGTGATAATGATCCCCCTCACAAGTCACCACCTGATCAGAAAGTCATGGCTTATAGCCAATAAATATGCCCAGAAGTAATAACCAATAAGATCACCTGCCCGAGAACAAGACAACAATAAAATGATGCATATGCAAGCTTGTTTGCTAGTTAGTACTTCATATGATCAATGACTTTCTTGAATATAAGCAATTGAGCAATAAATATTGACGAAGTCAATGTTTATATAATAGCAATGATGTACAATATCACTTCTTCAATAAATGCTAAAGAAACGTGGCATTCAATGTAACAATTAACACTTCATTTAGATAATGCCTTAAACAACCATTCAATTGCTCACAAGTAAAACGATGGCTGCACAATGATGTTAATAGCCAAAGATGACGACAACAATTAGTTAGTAGGGTTAGTCTTAGGCTAGGGTTAGAAAGATTGGTAATTGCTCAAAGTGTTTGATTGAAGTTGTGATCAAGTTACTCAAGACAAAGGAGGCCTTAGATCAGTGCCTTATTAGGGTAGATGGAGTCAAAAGGAAAGAACACAAAAGTTGAAGGATCAAGTGAAAGTGGTAAGACTAAGGACAAGAGGGTTAGACCTTGAGGTGTTGCTATGGCAAGGCCTCAAGGATGAAACCCTAGGGGAGAGAGGCTCACTTTGGTGTAGGGGAACTAGGCCTCAGTCTTCTCTCCTCCTTCCTTGGCTAAAACGACAAACGGCTAGCTCAAAGGACTACATGAAACTAAGACAAGAGGTTTTGCAGGTAACGTGTTGCTATGGCAAGGCTTTACCAGGCAAACCCTAGGGAAAATCAACTCACCAAGGTGTAGGGGAACTAGGCCTTGATGCATTTTCTCCTTCTTAGCTCAACAAATAGGAAAACGGCTTGCAGGAAGAAGAGGGATGGAGTGTTGCTAAGGCAAGGCTCTATCCTCTTCAACAAATGGCTCAAAACCTTGATGGGGACATGAGACAAGGACCTACAATGTGTGCTTGTCACCTAGGGTTTATTCAGCAAATTATAACAATAGATGCAAGAAAATAACACTACAACCATTCAATTAAGAAGTTTTGCAGAAATTCACTTACATTTAACCAAGAAATCACACATAGCAAACCCTAGTTGTAACACCTTCCACCAAGAGAAATGCCAAAAATGCCAATATAAGTCCAAAAATGTCCTCCTTCAACAAGTGCGCCTCCCAATTTCAGCCAAGAAGTCCAAGAGTGGCGCAAATTTCAGACCTCACTAATGAATGAGTGAAAGATGATCCAAAACTGAAGGTAAAAACCCTCAATTTATATAGTACCATGACCTAATTTTACATTTTAGGTCATGAAAAAGGCCGACAAGGCCAAAAATACTAAAATCATATTGTTTTACATTAAATGCTTAAAATAAAACCCTAATCAAACAAAAGAGGGACGTCATCCCCTCTCTAGGGTGACGTAAGCCCCTTCTAGGGCAAATGCAGCCTCCAAGAGCAGGACGTTAGCCCTCCTTGGGCTTCTCCAAGCTGCCACACGTGCCAAACTGCCCGGTCCATCTGCCAAAGCATCCATGAAGCAAGGATGACGTCATGGATCTCATGGGTGACGTCCTAGGCCTTCCAAGGCCAACGTTCCACTGAAAAGGGGACAACCCCCCTAGGTCAAGCTCTGTCGGGGTGCCTCTGCAAGACGTCCTCCTTCTCTCCTATGCAAACTCCTATGTCCTGTCTCTGCCCCCTACTGGGGTCTCAACATCCATCAGGTGGGCTCTTCAGCCCCATGGAGGTCCAAACTGATCATCTCCCCATGTGTACCTGTCCAACATGGTACTTGTCCGTCGGGCATGATCCTGCACATCAACTGCTACGCCCTCCATGGGCTCATAAGTAACAAGGATCATAGCAATGCCAATCACATCTCATCATCAATATTATTAAACATGTGCATAAAACCCCCGTTATCCAGTTAAAAGCTCAAAGACATTATACAAGCCTGCAATACAAGTTTGGGGAAAGTGACAAGGCATCCTATTGGGCTAGTGTCCACTGGAAAAGGAGAGTTCCTGGAAAAGACTTCATCTAAGCCATGTAAGTAGGTGTTGTGGATAAGGGTCCTGACAATGGGTGCAGTGGAAGCAGGGGAATGCAAAGTTTTACTTGTGGGTGCCTTTGTAGAAGGCGAGCTGCACCCGTCCTGGATGCAATTTTTTCCAAGCCCAATTCCGGCCTTTTATTCTTTATTCTTATTGCTTTTTCTTCAAGAAGCTAATCAGGGGACACTGCCCTGACATGGTGACTAGTGGTGGCAGCGTTACCCACAAGTACTTTCACAGAAATGAGAAGGTTGGCTCGTGATGAGACCCCCTTTCTCTTGGCCATGCAGCCAAGAGTCACTACCCTGGCGTGGTAACCAGCTGCTAGTAGCATACTACTAGATACCCATGGACCTAACAGGCTGGCTCGTGATGAGACCCCCTATCCTCTGACTAGGTCTTGTTTTATTATTTTTATCGGGTCCCTCTCGTTTCTTGCTGAGAAGCCTTTTACTGCTTTCTCGGGGATCCCTGGGCGAAGCATCTCGAGGTTTTATTTTTAGGCTTTTATCTTTTGCCAGCTTGCTTTTACCTTCTAAGCCTTTATCCCCTTCTTCCCACGAGGTAGGGTGCAATCCTCAAATGATAGGTCAACCCAGTGCCCGGACAAGTGTAATGGGATAGATGAGCGGGACGCAAGATGAAAAAGTGGTGCTATGACGGGAGCGGACGATGGCTTTTCAGAAATCCCCCCGGTGGCAAACCAAAACCTACAGACATAGGCTTACTAGGGCATCCTGTCATTCCCCCTAGACATGGTCAAGTGAGCAAGTATAAGATCCAAGCATTTGTTAGAAACAAAAGGAATTAAATGCACATATTCAAAGGTTTTGATGATCAGAGTGACACATACCATGATACCCGGACTCATTACCTCATGGAGCAAGAACCATCTTTGACACAAGACCAAGCCGATGGTGATGGATGTTGTTGTTGCTGGCAAGGTAGAGGCACTGAAAGGGAGAGAAGATGGGCCCTCCAGGGCCATGCTAAAGTCGATCCGGCTCTCGATACTCCATGTTTAGGACCTGTGGGCCTGGAGACATGATCTCCTAGTTATCCCTAAAAGTGGGGGATAACAGGACCTAACCCCTCACGTAGGTAGAATAATATATTTCCATGTAATAAAGGTCAATATTAATAAGGCCTAGCAATAAGGAAGAATAAGTCCAATGTAAGAAGACCTAATAGAAGCTTTCATTTCTAGAAGGATCTTCATCTAGATTGTTCTTTTGATAGACATATTTAGTATAAATAGGAGTCAAGGGTATGAGAAGTTTTGTCTTGGATATTATTGTAATAGAGCTCTGCTCTGCTGGAGGTTGCCCCCTCGAAGAGGCAAGTGAACATTGCTCTCAGTAATCAAAGTGCTCCTTTTGGTGTTAATTTGATATCATTTTGGTATTATCGTGGTGTTGTTTTGGTTATATTGTTGTTCATCCACCATTTCTAGCTATTTATTTCTGTTATGCATACTTTTTATATCTGGAATATTACATTTTGTGGCATACCGTGAGAACTCCAAGGCTTACAGGATATATGTACCAGGTCAGAAGCAAATAGAGGTAAGCAAAGATGTGACTTTCCATGAGGAAGCCGCATTCAATAAATCCAGAGAGCTACAACAGGAATCAGAAGCAGTTTAGCCATCTTCACCCTCTTCTGAAAATGAAGAGTCAGATGATCAAAGGGAGGAACCTCTTGAAGGGCCAAGTGATGAGCCCCTAGAACCTGTTGAAGAGTTAGAAAGAACTCTTGAAGAACCTCCAGCCAAAAGCAAGCCAGGATGGCTTAAAGAAATAGTGCAAGAAGCAGAAAAGATAGTTGCTCCCAAAGGAGCTTTCAGGGAAAGTGCGAGGCCTCACAGGTTTGGAGGCTATGTTGCACTAATGAGCAGCATCAGTGATGTCGAACCTTCTTCATTTGAAGAAGCAGATAAATTACAAGTATGGAAGGATGACATGCTTGATGAATACAGATCTATTCTAAAGAACAATGCCTCAGACATTGTGTCGAGGCCAAAGGACAAATCAGTGGTCTCTCCCAAATGGATCTATAAGATGAAACATGTAGCCGATGGGAGTGTGGAAAAGTTCAAAGCAAGATTTGTAGCCAGAGGCTTCACTCAAAAAGAAGGAATTGACTACGACAGGACTTTTGCCCCTGTAGCCAGGCATACCTCCATTCGAGCTATTATTGCATTAGCTTCAGTTCTTGGTTGGAAGTTACATCAGATGGATGTAAAAACAACATTCTCGAATGGAAAGATTGAACAGGAGGTCTTTGTGGAACAACCAAATGGTTTTGTACTACATAACAAAGACACTCATGTATGCAAGCTAAGGAAGGCCTTGTATGGTCTTAAGCAGGCTCCCAGAGTTTGGTATGACAGGATTGATGGTTTTCTTAAAAGCCTGGGTTTTCAGAAAAGTGATGCTGATGCGAATCTGTACTTCAAGGTAAGAGGGAACTAGCCTGTTATACAAATCATGAATGTTGATGATCTCTTTCTGACAGGAGATGAAAGGCTAATAGCCTGGTGTAAGAGGGAGCTAATCTCAAAATTCGAGATGAAAGACTTAGGATTGATGCATTACTTCCTAGGATTGGAAGTGTGGCAAAGACAGGGCGAGATATTTTTGGCACAAGGAAAATACACAATGGATGTGTAAAAGAGGTTTGGTATGATGGATTGTAAATCCATGTCTACTCCGATGATTACCAACCTAAGGAAGCTGCATGATTTTGATACAGGTTCAGATTGGGTGGATCCCACAATGTATAGGCAGTTGATTGGATCATTGATGTATATGATCCATACCAGACCAGATATATGTTATGCATTGATTGCAATGAGTCAATTCATGGTTGAACTGAGACAGAGACACTGGATAGCAACAAAGCACATCTTGAGATATCTCAGAGGGACGATTACCTATGGTCTGAGATATACATCTAGTGGTGGTCTATTTTTGCATGGGTATGCAGATGTTGACTGGGCAGGAAGCCAAGTGGACCGGAAGAGTACTTCCGGATACTACTCCAGTTTAGGATCCGCTATGATCTCTTGGTCAAGCAGGAAATAGGGATCCATTGCACAGAGTACAGTAGAGGCTGAGTACATTGCAGCAAGTGATGCTAGCAAGGAAGTAGTATGACTCAAAAAATTGGTTTCTAGGTTGTTTGGTGACAAGCTCGAGACGACGGTGGTTCACTGTGATAATCAAAGTTGCATAAAATTGACAGAGAACCCGGTATTTCACAACAGGTCAAAACATATTGACATAAAGTACCACTACATTCAAGACAAGGTCCAGAGAAAAATTGTAAAGCTACAGTACATAGCCAAGAGCGAGCAAGTAGTTGATATCCTGACCAAGCCATTGCTATTGAGACAGTTTGTGCAACTGAGAGGCAAGCTTGGTGTGGCTAAGAATGACTCCCTCACTAGGAGGGAGTGTTAAATTTGGCAGCATCGACAATCATTCTCCAATGAGAGGCCATATGGGCCGCCCTGAGGCTAGCCAGGGAGATTTGGAGAATCAACCAGTCTTGTGAGGTATTGACAAAAGCCAGGGGGAACATACAACCTCCGTGAGTCAAACCAAAAGTCAGGACGAACGAGATGCTTTATGATATTGTGAGTCTAGCCAAAGCAAAGGCAAAAGCTTTGTAAGTCTAAGACAAAAGTCAATATGTAAGTCTAATGCAAAAGTCGGGGGGAGCGTACCACCTCTGTGCACATAGACAGTCTAGTGCAAAAGTCAGGGGAAACGTACAACCTCTGTGAGCATAGACAGACTAGTGCAAAAGTCTAGGGAAACGTACAACCTCTGTGAGCCTAGTCAAGCTTTGTGATCCATGAGCAAAAGTCAAGGCATCTAGCAAAAGTTAGGATGAACATAAAATTCCTATGAGCTAGAAACAAACAATCTTCTTGATATTGCAAATGATGTAAATGTATTGATCTAGTGCGTTGGCACGTGTAACACCATCCACCATGAAAAATTTGAATTGCCACAAGTCGAGTTGAATGTCAAGGCTGAGTTGTCAAACTCAAGTTGTAAAAGTCAAAGTTGCATGCCTAGGTCAAAGCCAAAGTTGTCAAGCTTGTTGCATGTTGCATGTTGCATATTGCATGCATGCATGTTGCATGTTGAGTTGCATGCATGATGACGAGTTGCATGCATGACAATGTGCATGCATGCATGTCAAGTTGCATGCATGCATGACATATGCATGCTGAGTTAGTTCGCATGCATTGTCAAGTCAAGAGCGAGTTGTAACTGAAATCTCAAGTCTAGTTCTAAATTCGAACTATAGTGTAAAGTTGAGTTATGTCGAGCATGCAAACAAGTTTCTAATTCGAGTCGAGCCCTCTCCTTCTCCTCTCCACTCCTTTATAAGCAGAAGTCGACCCCTCATTCTACACACAGGTTATGCAACGTGAGGGTGAAAGGAAACAAGTGTTTTATCAGTGCTGGCATATATCTCTGTTAGCAGGCTGCATATATATCTCTGTTAGCATGTTGCATATATATCAGTGTTAGCAGGCTGCATATATATATCAGTTAGCAGGCAGCAAATATTTCTGTTAGAGGGCAGCAAAATACACCCACAGTGTTGGTATATATCAGTCCAGAATAGACAAAGAAGAAGCACCCAGGCAGCGCACAACTTCTTTCAGTGTTGGTTGATAACAGCAGAATAGGACAGCAAGGTTTCTCAGTGTTCTACAGGTCATACAGTCTGCTCTAAGTCGTTTTGGCAAGCTCATTTAAGAGCAGAATTTCATGGTGGATATTTGTAAGTGATCATACATTATTAATGCAATAAAAGAAGATTGTTTGTTGGGGGTTTTCTCCCTGTATAGGGTTTCCCCAAGGTACATGTGTTGTGATCTTGTATGCTGGTAAATTCTTATGATTATTGTTGTTTTGGTTTATGAATGATGTTAAGCTTAGTTCAAAGTACAGTCAAAATTTAAAGAATTACTTACAATTTACAATCAAACTCAAAATTTAACATGGTATCAAAGCTTAGGGTGTGAAACAACTTGTTGAAGTGAAGCAGCAGGTACACACAAAGATCCAAGCGAGCTTGATCAGGTTTCCAGTGTGAGGTCCATGACATCTTCCATTTCAGTCAGGGCCGAGAATAGGCTCGAAGGAGCTTCCAACTTCAATGTGTGGAAGCTCAGGATAATGAATATCTTGCAAGAGGATGATCTTGAGCAGTATGTGACCATACTGATGGAGGAACCCACCTTTAATGCAAGAAGGGAGGCCTTCATGAAGAGTCAATCTAAGGCCAAGCGAATCATCTTTGATTCAGTGAAAGACAGTATAATGCCAGCGATGACTTCATTAATGACTACCAAGAACTGTATGGATACCTTGGTAAATCTTTATGAGAAATAGGCACCAAGTCAGAAGAGGAAGCTTAAGCACAAGATTAAGTATTTGAAGATGGAGAAAGGTGAATCAATAGCATCTTTATGTTCCAGGGTAGCCCAGATCAAAGATCAACTTTTGGTCATAGGTGTCACAATGGATGATGATGACTTAGTGCAGGCCATATTTGATGGTCTTCCTTCTTCATTGGAGACCTTCTTATCCATTGTGAGTGGGAGAGAGATTCAACCCACGTTTGAAAGGTTATGACATGATTGCCTCCAAGAGGAGAGTTTCACTACTACCAAGAGCGAGCAAACTAAAGAAAAGCATTCAGCATTAGCATCAAGATTCAAGGGAAAGAAGATAGTCACTTTCCAAAAAGGCTCTTAGAGAAAGTCAAACACCAAAGGTATGTTCAAAGGAAAGAGTATTGATACATCTAAAATTAAATGCTTTAGTTGTAATAAGTTGGGTCATTTTGCTAAAGATTGTTGGGATAGGAAGAAAAATCCAAGGAAAGGGAAACATCATGCCTCAACTGTTGAGGATAATGAATCCAAAAGAAATCAGAAAAGTCCTTCTAATGAAAGAGAAACTAGAAAAGAATATTACATGGTTTATGCTTTATCCAGTATAGTTATAACATGGCCGAAAACTTGGTTAGTAGACAGTGGTGCATCAAAGCACATGACAGGGTACAAGGAGATCCTCTCAGATTTCAAGACAAACTCTTTTGCAGAGCAGGTTGAGCTTGGGGATGATAAATGTTACAAGATAGAGGGAGTAGGCTCTATCTCCTTCAGATTGGAATCTGGGGCTAGGCTTCATGTTAATGAAGTATTATATGTTCCAGGGCTCAGGAAGAATCTACTATCAGTGGCAACCCTTGAGGACAAGGGATATTGGGTGATCTTCAAAGATAGAAAGGCACTATTGTGGGCTAAAGGTAGCCACTTGAGTACATCAAAACCTATTGTGACTCATAGAGGAGTACTATACGTTGTGACTGGACAGTCAGTTCAGGCATTATCCCATGATGCATCTAGCTCCAGCGAGTTGTGGCACAGAAGACTTGGACATCTTCATTACAAAGCACTTCCAGATCTACAGAATATGGTATGTGGCATGCCCTCTATTTCTCTTAGTAAAAATGAAATTTGTAAAGGATGCATGCTAGGTAAAAATATAAAGAAAGCATTTCCTAGCGGTGACAACAGAGCTCAGCGCATCTTAGATCTGGTTCATTTTGATGCATGTGGTCCCATGTCATCTTCCTCACTCAAAAGTTGTTTGTATTATGTCATTTTTATTAATGATTACTCAAGAAAATGTTGGATCTATTTCCTTAAAACGAAAAGTGACACATTTGATAAGTTCAAAGAGTATAAAGCCTTTATTGAAAAGCAAACAGGGAAACACATCAGAACCCTTAGAACAGACAATGGAGGAGAGTTTCAATCTCTCCAGTTTGAGGATTTCTACAAGGAAGCAGGAATCAAGAGACAGTTGATCATACCTTATAACCCTCAGCAAAATGGTGTTGCTGAGAGGAAAAACAGGACAATTTGTGAGGCAACGAAAGCCATGATGTTTGACCATGATCTGCCAAATTCTTTATGGGCAGAAGCTACCTCCACTGCCGTGTATATTCAGAACAGGTCTCCACATGCTATCTTGAAGGACAAGACTCGTGAAGAGGTCATCTCAAGGATCAAACCTGAAGTAGGGCATCTAAGGATATTTGGATGTCCTATATATATTCATGTCCCTAAGGAGAAGAGGACAAAGTTGGAACCCTCGGGCAAGAAATGGGTTTTTGTGGGCTACAGTGAGAACTCCAAGTCTTACAAGATATATGTACCAAGTCAGAGGCAGATAGAGGGAAGCAGTGATGTGACTTTCCATGAGGAAGCCGCATTCAATAAATCTAGAGAGCTACAGCATGAATTAGAAGCAGTTCAGCCAGCTTCACCCTCTTCTGAAAATGAAGAGTCGGATGTGTTAGCTCCCAAAATGAAACCGTCCTTTTGGTCGAGTTTTGTGGTGGATAGCATGGCTATTGGTAGTTTCCTCAATTCATTTTTGAGTTTTTCTAGCTGCAAAACTTAGGTTTTGGTTTTTTGTCTTAGAAAATAATATGACCCATAAAAGTCTTCTTTTCAAAATTTTCATAATTCACTTTCAACAGCTAACGTGTGTCCAAAAGATGAGTGTTAGCTGAGGAAAGTGGCGACTTTCAGCAGCTAAGGAGCGTCTCTCATAGGTCTGTGCACTGGTGAAAGTGTTGAATTCCAAAATATCCAAAGAAGCAGTGTCGCGGGTCGTGCGCTGGTGAAAGTGAAGACTTTCAACAGCTAAGGATAAATTCTCACAGGGTGGCGCGCTGGTGAAAGTGAAGACTTTCAACAGCTAAGGAGCAGTTCTTGCGGGATCATGCGCTGGTGAAAGTGGTAAGTTTCTACAGCTGAGGGGCGTTTTCCACGGGCCGTTGGTTGGAGAAAGCGGGAATCACGTGTGCTTATCCATGTTTCAAAATCAAATCATGATGTGATCGACTCACACCATGCGATCAGAAGGACGCGCTGGTGAAAGTGGGTAATCATTTAAACTCGAGTTCCACGTCCCAGTCGGATTACATCTCGGATCCGGCTCAGAAACTCACGCTCCACAATCATGGCATCAGGGATGGCAAGTTCGAATTCAGTGGCACAGGTACATAAGCTGCACTGTCGGGCTGACAACACCAAATCAGATTATTGCTTCCATATCACGCATCACTCACGAATGTTTGATAAGTTTCTAATGCTAAAAAACAGAGCTGACTCCCGAGTGCTTCCAACAGCGCAAGACCTCGGCCCGAATATCAGTTTCCTGAGTCGTGTATGCAAAATCGTTTGGGATTTTGGGTGACAGAAAGGCGAGGAGACGCAGTAGTTCTCTACTCAGGAAAGAGCTGGACAGCCTATCTTTTTTACAGACACATCCCGAAGTCCAGAAACATTTTTCAAACGCAGGGTGTATTGAATTCGTTGAGAGGTTGCAAAATGGTTGCCACCAGTCTACAACAGAAGCTTTTGCCAAGACTTTCAATGGGAACAAAGCTCGTGTTGGGTCCTTGGAAATCATAGTAGATGAAGCTGCCATTGCTGCAGCAACAAGCCTACCAAGAACGGGCTAGAGTTGGTTCAAAACCACTGCCCCTAAAAATTTGAATTTCAGAGCTTATTTGAAAGAAGAGTTCAGGCACCACGCATGGAAAAAGGGTATGCTGGTTTCCTATCTAGAAGAAGAATGGCAGGAGCTGTTTAAGGGCATCCAA
>ML781201.1:671344-683078 GCA_009831015.1 Picea engelmannii | reverse complement strand
TAGCCTTTGGGCATTGCTGAGATGTAATTTTGAGCACTTGAGCAGAAATAAAGAAGCCTCCCCCACAGGAAAAAGGCCCGGAGACGTAGGCAAACATTGTGCCGAACTCCGTTATCAACCTGCGTTCTTATGGTTTACTGTTCATTATTAATTTTACATCTGCATATGTATATTTGACTGATATAATCCTCTTCTTTCCTCATTCTTTTGTTAAATTCTCTAATGGTTAAATTATTCATGCAAGTTTAAAACTCAACCATAATCATTGAAAAGATCCTGCTCGGATCACTCTCCCACCTCTCTCTCTCATTCCTTATTGTTAGTCTCACTCTCACTCTATCTCTCTCTCTATCTTTGTCACTCTTTCTCTCTTTATCATTATACGTCCCTATCAATCTATATACATATTTCTCTTGACCTCTCTTATTCTCATATTGGTTTTGTCCCTCCCTCCCCTTCCTTCCCTCCTCCCTCTCTCTGTACCTATCCCTAAATCTCTCCATCTCACTCTCAATATCTCTTCTAATATTGTTGGCTCTTTCCCTCCCTCCCCTTATCTCCCTCTTCCCCACTTTCTCTCTTTCATGTACTCATATCTCCCCCTCACTTTGTATTACCCTCCATTTCTCGCTCACTATATACCCCTCCCTCTCTCTCCTCTACTCTCCTCCCATTTCTCTCTTTATATCTCTTTACCCCCCTTTTCATCTATCTTCCCCATTCCTCTCACACTTAGTCTCACTCTCTCTCTACCCCCTCCTACCTCTCTCTCTCCCCTCTCTCTCAAATACATCTACACCTCTCTCCCCCTCACTTTGTATCCCACTTCCTCTCTCTCCCCCACACTTCCCCCCTTTCTCTCTTTAACTATGTCTACCCTCCTTCTCTCCGTCTCCCCTCCTTCCTCTCACTCTCTCTCTCTCTACTCTCTCTCTTTGTCTCCCTATCCCTCTCTGTCATACACTCAAACACTCATTGTCTGGACCGAATCTCCTTATTTCTCTTCCCTTCTCTCACACTCACAAATTCTCTCTCTACACCCCCTCTCTCTCCCCATCCCTCCCACTATCACTTCTCTCTTTCTCTCCTACATCTACCAACACTTTCTCTTTCTCCTCATTGTTAGTCTCACTCTCACTCTCTATATACCCCTCTTTCTATGTCCCTCCCTACCTCCTCCTCTTTTCCGCTAGTTCTACCTTCGTCTCTCTATTCATTTAAGTCTCAACCCCTCTTCTACTCTTATTTTCTCTCTCCATCCTCCACTTCTCTCCCTCCTCCCTCTCTCTCTACACCCTTCCTTTCTCTCTCCATCTCACTCTCAACCTCTCCTTTCCTCTACCCATTATTATCACCAGAAAATTTCTCACAAGCAATACAAACAATGGTTAAAGAAAATATCAACATGAACACAACATAATTCCATCCTTTAGAAATCCTACTTTAGCGAGATGACAAAAAAATATTAAAGAGACATAATTTTTTGTGCATTTCGACCAAAGTTAGTGCACACACATTTGTATGCATAAGAAAAATTCCAAACATGCACTTTGCATGGCCTACATGAATGTCTCTGATTCGACCCGTACAGACACATAAATGACACATTTATGAATTTGGTTAAGCTTCAACCACTTCTAGGTTGAAGTGAATAAGGATAAGACCCAAATATCAATCCAAATCGTTTCCTTGGGATGATTGAAAGGGTGGGATGTACCTCTAAAGGCCTCCCATTTACACTTGGAACATGTTATGAAATATCTTTCTATGGTCCTATAAATACATGGCCATTGTCTCCCAAAAAGGAAGGAATTCATTGTATTGTTATGCTACCCATTCGCTCTTAGAGAAGCCATTTATTCTATTAAGAGCCCATTGAGCAATCATAACATTTGATAAGATTCTCACCTCTTCAGAAACTTGACCAAGAAGTTCTTCACCATTTTTATATAGGAGACTCAAGATATATTTTTTGGGGACTCCAAAGCCCTCCAAAAGAGGAATAGTGGATCCATAGTCCGACTTTTCTCCTTTAGTTTTTTCAATTCAAAGATCAATTGTTATTTGGGTAGCTATATATTGTGTTAATTTCATGCATATCTTAGAATTTTCATGTTCTTAGTTTTTTTTCATTTCCTTGTTATTTCTTTTTCTCTTTACTATCTTGTGTATTCACTAATCTACTAATCATTTATGTGTTATCTTGCTCATCCAACAAGGAAGCTAAGGGTCCTCTTTTTTCTCACTCAAGTTGAAAAAACAACCCAACAGATTGGAGACCATACCAAGGATTGGGATGAAATTCCTCCCATTTTGGACTCTTAAAGTTTATATTCTCACTCTATTGCATTTGCAGGGACCAAAACTAGCCTAGCCCATCCTTCAGACACTGCAATTCAGCCCCTCATTGATAGAATTCATTTCAATTTTTCATCCCACCATTTATGTGAGTGCGTGCAGGTTCAGGGTTAATAGACTCACAATCCATGTTGAATTGCACATTGAACACTATGTATAAACACATAGAGTACACCCTCTGCACCACTCTCCAGGAAAATTTTGCACAAAATCTCATTTTTACTTGATTGTAAGTGCTTTTGTAGCTAGTTTCACAAAGTAGTTGTAGGTTTATTTTGTACACTTTATAAGATCCACAAAAACTAGGGTTTAAGTTATTTATTGCATAGGAACTAATTCACACATCTAGACATCTCAAAAGATAAAAAGAACCACACCATATTTTGTCTTATTTTTTTCCACGTGGATGGCTTAGTCTAACATCTGAATTTAAACTAATTTTTTTCTTTTACAACATCAACACATTAATTTGGGACTAGGAGACTATTTTTCCAATATCGGAGTATGTTCTTTCCTCGCACCTTTGTGTGATATTGGGAATCATAAAAAGGGATTGCATTAGAAATCACCATGTCCCTTTAAAATCAATCATTTTAGGAGAGGCCAATACCTCTTTAGTTCTCTTTGTTGAAATATAATTGAAAATGTTTGTAAGGTCCCATACATGCCCACATGTGCACGATATTAGGATAGTTTCAAGTTTTTTAGAGAAAACAACCTAGGAATATTAAAAGATTTGCAAGGGCTAATTAATGCCCACATGTCAACAATATAAGGATATTTTCAAACCTTTCTTAGTTTAGATAACATTCTAGGAATATTAAAATCTCAAGAGTAAGGACCCACATGCCCACCGTGCTAGTTACCTAGGGATTTTACGATTTTTGCAAGGATTGTTTGTGAAACTTAGTAAGTTAGAGATAAAAAATATTTGTAAATGACCAAGCGATGTACACATGTTAAAATATTACACTAACTTATTGAAAACCATTACACACTTCCACTTATTACACACAACATCACCACTCACTCAAAAGGTTTTTATTAGATACTTGAAAATGTAGTATGCTCTTCTCCCCACGCCCATAATTTATATAGGAGGATCATAAGGATTCCATTTGTTTAGTGAAAGTAATTTTTTCACACCATTTTTAACCAACGAGGTTGACCCATGACCCTAACCTCACAACCCATTTTCACATCCTAAAAGAAACCATTAAACAAACACATATTTAACCTCCACATGAAGAACAACAAATAAAATTGTAGTCTAAGTTACATTATGGGGATAGGCATCCAAATAACTCCCCATTATCCTTTTCTCATTGAAACTTAGAAGTTGTGAAATAGGGTACCAAAATCCTCCAAATCAAGCATTCCTTCATCATAAGGCAGGGAGACACCCATGAAGGGTTGAACGTTGAGGTCCAATTGTTCTGTGCATATCTCCTTAGGTCACCCAACCCTTGGAACACATCCATATTGTTATCCATTTATGAGACTGAAAATATGAATGTCATGCTTGATCGAGGTAACATAGTGGCCAAATATAGGTTTTATCTACCCAGGTGGTTCTTTTGGGATTCAATCGCACCTCAATTAGATTTTGAATGAATATTGGGTAAAATCTCTTGTACTTTATAGATATGCCCCCTTCGCCCCTCATTATAACTCATTTATTCATACCTTCACCAACTCTTATTTCGGTGGATTCATGTCCCACTGCTGAGTTCTTTTGGGAGGTGTTGAAACATATATCTTTTTCCAAACTTGAGACTAAAAGAACTTTTATTTTATCTAAAAAAAATATCGAGCCGCCTTTTTTTATCAACGAATCAAAGTATATGAAGACTTTCCTTCAAATTTTGGGGATCTGGATTTCGCGAAACACAAAGGTTCAACATTGAGCATTCTCAAAGCCGTAATCCCCGAATTCACGAAAGTTTTAAAACCTAATCCATGTTTATTAAAGATAAAGAAAGATTACTAGTTAATAAATCCCATCGCGATTTCGCGATTCGAGAGTTCGCACATGCTAGAAACATCAAGGTCACAATACCCGAAACCCCGAAAACTTAAGGTATAATCACGTCTAATTATGAGTTAAAATATGTTTAGCAGTTAATAAATCTCATCGCGATTTTGTGATTCGGTATTTCTTCCATCGAGTGATATTGAAATCCCGATACTTGAATTCACAAAACGTTAAGGTTTAAATTCTAATCATGATTAATTAAGAGATTAAAACAAATTATTATCATCTAATTAATCCTTTCTCAATTTCGTGTTTCATAAGTCTTAATTCAAACTGTTCATAAGATCCTTGAGATCTGAATAGACGAAAATTGATTAAATGCTAAGTATGATTAATTAGTGTTCTAAACTAGAATTATAATCTAATTAATTTATCATTTAATAACAGCTCAGATGCATTCAAATTATGCACTTCTTCCGAGGTATCGACCTTTAATGAAATTAACATCAGATTTAGGGAAATGATTTCAAACAAGATACGATTTTAATACCCAAATCTTGTTATTAAAGAAAAATTAAACGCATTGTCAGCAAGGTATAGGCATGGTTTATGCACTTAAAGGTAAGGAAGAGTTTTTAGTTTCGAATTACTTTCTTATTTTCATAGAGTTGGCTAAGTGAAATAACTAGTTTTCTACATCTTCATCCTCTGTAACAGGTGATAGAACTCTGAAATTTGATATCATGGTTACACGGAAAGCACCTAAAGGGACTAGCGAAAGTTTTGGCTAGAACACATACGTTATTTTTGATACTTTTCCCAGAAGTATAAACACAGTTAAGAACTTGACTCATGTATTCAACACTATACAATACAAAGTGATAAATTTCCCAGATGATTTCAGCGACAATGAAAAAGATAACTTGTCTACCAAATATAAGATCATCACTCAAGAAGAGATGCATAAAGTAGCAACAAAGTTGAGTCTCTTACCCTACTATGGCATGATCAAATGGGCACTGGATCATGTGGATTCCCCAACTAGGACTATATTCAACTCTCATAAACTAGCTATTGGGTTTTTCCGACCGGAACCCATACAGGTGATGTATAAATTGCCTGCAACATCAAGCTTCGTCTACAATGCTAGTTTTCTCATAGATTTTAATAAGACATAATGTGAGCAATATAGAAAGAGCCTTTCCGATCTGATCAAGGACTCATGTTCACGCCCACCAAATTTCAGAGCCGATTCTAATGGTATATATTCAATCTCATCATTAGAACCATAGTTCATGTATATATGCATGATGTTATGTATACTTTATGGAAAGGAGAACACAACCCATTTCTTTGAAGAATGGGTACCCATTATACATACTATAGAGGAAGGATATTCTTTTGATTGGGCAAAAATATTGTCAGATAATCTGGCCAAAAGGGTTACAGAGTATCAGACAAAGAAGGCAAAGGGACTAGCTGCTTCATTTTTTATGTCATCTTATATGATGGACATCGTCTGTTTCATGATGCCCTTCCCACTGATGGGTTGGAGCTGGACTCCAGATAGCATAGAAACAATTCACGAGTATCATTCAAAACTCTACGAGGACAAGGCAAATAACTTATTCTATGAAATCTATAATTTGGTAGCAGTACCAATCCACATTGTTATATTCGGTCACCCACCTCCTAGAATTTCAGACACAGTCATGGCTAACCTAAATAATGTAGCAGACTGGTATATTGAAGAGAATTTCTCTTACATCTGAATTTTCGTTTGTTTAGTTCCCCCATACGCTTTACGACAATTTGTGCTAGACTAACTGATATGCCGCGAGGTTGCACGACAAACTATACTTAGTGGGATTAGAAAAGTGCTCAAAGCGGTGGAGAAAAAGGTATGGCTACATTTTCCTTTACAAATCAGTGTATTGTATTTATTAGATTTTGGCCACTCTAGGGCGGAAGTTGCGGCCCTAGAAGAAATAATGTTGGTCGACATAGAATTTAAGAAACACAACCCACAGAGGGTTGTGGGTAACCATATGGCCAGCTCCAATCTTAAAAAATATGAATATGAAGAACCCCCATTGGATGAATTATTCTGAGGGGTGAGTTCTTACCAAGAAGTCCTAAGTGGGGTTCAAGCTCTATCACCTGAGGAAAAGATTGATTTTTACAAATTCCAGAAACATCGAAGAGCTAGTCTTCCAAAAATATTACAGTGGGGAAACCCAACTTCTCTTTATACATAGCAAATAAAGACTCATAATCCTAGAATCTCTAGCAAACAAGAAGTCCCAGAAAATATTGAGAATCCTGAAATCTTGATTCAGAAGAAGGATATCCTAGAGACAGAGTTATCTAACAACTAAGACAAAGATCAATAAGAGATATTAAAAAATAAAATAGAAGATCAATCACTATCTTCACCTCATAAATCAGCTACAAATGGAGCTGACAAACAATTGTGTACAGACATTGGAAACCCCATTGAGGCCATCACACCATTACAATTGACTAGGGGAACCCTAACATAGAAGCAATATTCATAGGATATCTTACACCTATCGCCATTGATGAAATACCTCCCACCGATTACTTTTTTAGTAAGAAAAGAAGGGTCGTGGTAAAGAACGAAATGCACCTGAGAGAGGGTGCAATGGTAAAAAAGCACTGAGTACTTGTGGATGGAGAAAATATAGAAGAAGAGGACTTTGCTATAGAGGTAGAAGGCTCTATGGGAGCTTTGGCAATGACCAACTTATTCTCAGTTGACAATATCAAAACATGGTTGAAGCAGAAGAATCAAATGATAGCCAAGTTGCAAAGTCAAATACAAAATACAGAAAAGAATATTAGAGACAAGATAAATAAAGGACTTGACCATGCCAGAGTTGTTGACAAACAGGAAATCCAATTGTTGAAGTCTAGTTTAGATGAGATGAACAAGAAGATGCAAGTGATTCAAGGGTAGGTCATCCAGCAAGAAGAATTAGCAAGATAAATTGAGTTCCACTAAAGGCTAGGTTGTAAGTATAAAAATGTTTCAAGCTCAGGAACTGGAAGTGCAACAAAAACAAGAAACAACACTACAAACAATGCTTCCTAAATTAGGAATCATCCAAGATTATTTTAAGGAAATAGGACAATCATTATATCAAATGGTTCTCACAGAAAAGAGGCTACTGCAGCCCAGATCACTTTCCAAAAAGTGGTCATGTCATCTTCTAAGGAAGAAATATTTGCAAGCCCCAAAAATCTTAGATTCACTGTTGAAGAGAAAATCATAGAAGACATATTATCAAAGACGTGGGAGGCCAATATAGCCGAGATTATAAGATTGGCCAAATAAATAAGGGAGGATTGTGAAGAGACTTTCGATCTGCTAGACAAATAATTACTAGGCATTGGAAAATACAATTGTTCCGGACTACTAGGATAGATCAATGTTAGAAATAATTAACTGAACATCAAAGACAACTTAAATGAATCTCAAGTTGAATTTTATTTGTTTTTGTTTTTGTTTTCTTTTTTTTTGTTTTTTTGTTTTTTTTTTTACTGGGGGAATCGGCAACTTCGCGATTCTCGTACTCACATGACACAGGGTCGATCCCCAACGGCTACCACTATAACCCCATGTGCAACCACCCATCTCGCAAGAATGGCACACGAGTAAGTCCGGGTGAGAATCGAACATGAGACTTCATTTTTACAAATTTCCTTCCATTTACACGACACTTGCCAATTCGTCTGCACCCATGCACGCATCTCAAGTTGAAATTTCACATTTAAGGAAACTAGACATTGCCCAAATGGATAAATGGCTGGTGAAGCCAAATTTATAGTTACAATCGATAAAAGTTGAAGATAGAAGGATCGAAGACAGGTTGCTGAAAATCCAGAGGAAGTTGTATCTTTTTTAGGAAAAGGATGTGTCTGAGCCTTCAAGAAGATTAGGGAAGTTTATAAGCAGGTGTGTCGAGTGTTTCAGACCAATCAAAGGAAATAATTCAAAGAAACAATGAAGTAACATATGCATGCTCATTTTGTTGGAGTGTCAGGGAGATAAAAAGTAACAAAATAAATGGTTCAATGTTTGTATTATGTAACCGTTAGCACCTAGGAGTTAGGAGAACATAAACTGTCTAGGGTTGGTGACCTTTTGTATAAGTAAAATTTAAAAAGAATGAAAAAAGGTTTATTCCTAGCCGATTGTAGTAGAGAAATTTCTCCTTTACCAGAATTAAGACAAATGCAATCCGGAGACTCCATATTCCGTCAAGCCTAAGTTATGTATTATTTTGTTTCTTCATATTCAACATCATTTCTTATATATCTTTGATGAATGTTTAACTACAACTTAGTACAACATCTACTGTGGTTATTTATTATTTAGTCTTCTGATTATTTGTAGATTTTGCTATGTTTTTTCTATCAGCAGATACAAGACCTGTGAATTATTTAGGTCACCTTATTTTATGCTTCATTAAATGTTTTGTGTCTAATTTCTTCTTCTGTTACAAAGTGAGATTCTTCCATGATTGATGCCTCATGTTGTTTAAACAACTTCATGTTTTCTTTCATCACATACAATATTTCCAATTTAACTCAGATACAGGAAACGACCTCTATCTTCTGTTACAAAGTGAGATTCTTCCATGATTGATGCCTCATGTTGTTTAAACAACTTCATGTTTTCTTTCATCACATACAATATTTCCAATTTAACTCAGATACAGGAAACGACCTCTAAAATTGTTATATTATTAATTCAAATTTGGGAATTTCTCTCATATAATCTAAAATAGAAAACAACAAACCTAAAAAAAATAGATATTTTAACCTTCTTTTCCTCCATGATTGTACCTGTTGCAAGATAGTCAAACAATGAACCCGGTCTTATAGATCAGACCAACAATTCTCGAACTTTGTTTAATACTATCTTAGAAACTACCACCACCTGAGTTGAACTTGAACGTTCACAAACAACCATTGAGAAAGACATAAGCATCCAAGAATGATGGGAAGCTAGAGAAAGACAACTCATAAATCATCCATAGCTTCTTTTCCTAAAGAATTGATTTCCTTTTCATTTATCAAAAACCCTCTTTACTTTTTCGGATGCCTAGACTATATACTTCAAAGCCTTAAGTATAAACTCTAGAACAACATCTTTTTGGCATTTTTGTCATGGAACGAAGAAAGGAAGCTATTTTTCCCTAGGAATAACGACATTAATAATTTCTTTCTTTGATAGTGAACAAAGATTGAATACTTTATAAGGCTATTTTCATATTTCACTTGGTGACTCCACGATTAATAAATTGGCTTTTAACATAAAAAATACCAGGAAGAATCCAGATGACAAACATACCTCACCTGTATTCGATCCAGAAAAAATTATGAGACCAAGGAGATAACTTAAACGGACTACTTCATCAATAAGTAATACTTATCAACCCAAATTCAAGCACTCGAATACCCAACTCCTTTTCGGAGAAACACCCATCGATAAAATCGAAACCCTAGAGCCTAGGTTGGTCTTACCCAAATTTAAAGCCGAGACTTTTTCAATTGTTTCATTTACCAATAAAGGTAGAATATCTATCTCACTTCCCACCTTGATCGAAATTTCTTCACTTCCCGAAGATCAGTTTCCAATCTCTCGAAACTTCGAAGAATATATTGTTTACCTTGACTCGACTCTTGTTGGTTCTCCTGTATATACTCTCTGTGAGTCTGAAGAAACCAGTCCCCATTTTCCAAGTCCCTCTTTTTCAATTTTCCTATCCCTTGATGATCAGTTCCCAAATCCATCTCTCTATGTCTAGTTAAAACCGAAGGGTTACCACACCCCTTTAAAAATTCCCCTTATAATCTTCAAGTTTCACCTCCTAAATTTTCAATGGTTGTGGTCGAAGCAGGTGGTGCTGGAGGTGCAGGAGGAGGAGGAGCTGGTCACGGACCACCTCCCCCTCCTAGTATTTTTTCTAAGGTAACTACTAGATATGCCCCTCTAGTTCTCCCAGTTCCCCTCCATGACCTACCTGAAAATTATATGAAAAATATGTCGAACTTCACTAGGGAGGGAGACTTGGCTGTTGTCGAACACATCAATTCCTTTGATCAATTTGTTGACATCCTTGGTCTTGAACATGCAGATGTTTATTTGAGACTCTTAGTTCAAACCTTTGAAGGATAGGTGAGAACCTGGTTATGAGGTCTAGCAGCAGGATTGACAGGATCATACGATGAGTTGGAAAATTCTTCTATCAGACAATGGGGAGAAAGGAAAGATCATGTATACTATCTAACCCAGTTTGGGGCTCTAAAAAAGAAAAATTCAGAATCAGTTCTCGAGTTTACTGAAAGGTTTAACAAATTTTATCATAAAATTACAGCCAAGGTTAAGCCTTCCCAACCTGCAGTTAAAGTAAATTTTGTTAGGGATTTTGACCTTGGTTTCACTCTGTTGTTTAGAGAAAAGAGATCTGTAGACCTCACTAAAATGCAGGATGATGCTTTAGAAATTGAGTCAAATATGATGGCATCAGGAAAGTTAAAAAAAAAATTTGAAATGGGAAATAAGGAAACCATATGGTACAGATACCAGGTGGGACCCTCTGGATCTGCGAGGTCTTCGGAAGACAAAATGGATGACATGGAGAAATAAATTAAAGAATTGTCGAATAATATCTCAAGAATGGAATTGGAAAAATGATCCGGATTTATGTAGGAAGACAATGAAATACATAAATACACATAAACACAGAGATGCAACAGAAATAAGACTTCATTTCATTAATAACAAATGACTGAAATATGCTTACAGACAGAATGGAAATAAACTAGCTAGGGCCCTGGTAGCTTATCTCTGAGAAGAGATGTGGTTGCTACTCGCATCCGTAAGAAGATGATTACAATGAGGCTCTGAAGGCCCTTTTACAATAAATGGGAATGCCAAAATTCCTAGACATCCAAAAACCTAACCCTGGGAGATGAAGCACCAAAAGTCATGTGGGCCCCATTTGGGTAAGTTGGTGCATCAACTTCCCGGGGTCGTAACTTTTGCATACAATCTTTGTTTTAGGCATATGATAGCTCGTTAGAAAGATCTATCCGAGGCCTAAAATGATCGAGACAAAATAGCAACATTAGATGCAATTTTGTGAGAGAAACATACCCAAAAAAACATCGTTTAAGGCCTCAAAATGGCCCCAGAAGTTCAGGACCCGAAAAAACTGCTAAAAATAGTAAACTGTGCAAAAACTGAAAAAATGAATGAAGCAATGGTGGGGGCCCAAGAGGAATAGGTTGGTGGCCACCAATATCCACCTGGATCATTCCTCCCCCCTTAGGAAGCAATGGTCCCCATTGCGTTGAGTTCCTCCATGA
>ML781201.1:605325-658327 GCA_009831015.1 Picea engelmannii | reverse complement strand
CTAGATGCTTCTTTTTAGTATAAATAGGAGTCGAGGGTATGAGAACCCTAGCTTGGATATTATTGTAACAGAGCGCTGCTTGATTGGAGGTTGCCCCCTCGAAGAGGCCTGTGAACATTGCTATCTGAATCAAGTGCTATTTCGGTTCAAGTGCTATTTCTGTTTCTATTTCGTATATCATTTCTGTGTATTGTGAAGATTATGCTGGATATTTCTCTATTATTCTGTTATTTCTAGCATTTCGTTTCTGTTCTGCATATTTTATATATCTGGTATCTTGCAGATTCCCTTGGAGAGGTTATTTAACCATGATGACATTCCTCTGAAATCCACCTTACAGCCTCAACCTGAAGAAGTTGAATATTGTGACATAGGCACCAAAGAAGATCCCAGGTTGGTAAAATTATCTAAGTATGTACCCCCTGAAATAAAAGGTAAATATGATGAGTTGCATAGAGAGTATAAACATGTTTTTGCTTGGTCCTATGACAAATTGAGAACTTATGACACTACTATAATGGAACACAAAATTCCTCTCAAACAACATGTCAAACCTTTTAGATAGAAACTCAGACATATTAACTCTATGTTACTGTCTGTGATAGATAAAGAAGTGAAGAAACTTATGGACGACAATATCATTGTCCCACTAATATACTCTGAGTGGGCTGCTAATTTAGTCCCAGTAAGAAAGAAAAATGGTGAAATCACACTGTGTGTGGACTTTAGAAATCTAAATAGATCATCACTCAAAGACAATTATCCATTGCATAAAATTGATCACGTTTTAGAGAAAGTAGTAGGAGCTAACAAAATGTCTATGATTGATTGTTTTTTAGGCTACAATCAAATTGTAGTCCATCAAGATGAGAAAGAAAAAAATGTGTTGACTACCCCTTGGGGTACCTTCATGTATGACAAAATGCCTTTCGGTTTAATGAATGAAGGAGAAAAATTCCAATGAGCTATGGACATCGCCTTCATCGATGAAAGAGATAAGTTTGTTGTTATTTACCTTGATGATCTAGCTGTTTTTTCTAAATTTGATGCAGAACATCTAGTACATCTCAAGCAAACTTTCAAAAAATGTCGCAAATTTGGTTTGTCTCTGAATCCCAAGAAATCTCATTTTGCAATGCAATAAGGTAAACCCTTGGGCCATATAGTGTCTAGAAATGGAATTAAAATTGCCCCGAAAAGGATTGAAACAATAGATACTATTAATATTCCCAGGAATAGAAAAGAAATTCAGTCATTTTTAGGGAAAATAATTTTTTTGAGAAGATTCATTCCAAATTTGGTTGAAATCGTAAAGTTGATTACATATATGCTTAAAAATGACAGCGATGTAAAGTGGAAAAACGAGGATAAAGCATCATTCGAATGCATTAAGAAGGTCATCGGTGAAGAACCAGTACTAGAGAGTCCTGATTTTTGTAAAGAATCTTTTATTTTTTCATTTTCTTTTGAGCATACTATTGCAGATGTATTGTTACAGAAAAATGATGAGGTTTTTGAGCAACCCATTTCATTTTTTAGTAAAAGTCTCAGAGATGCTGAGCTAAAATACGACATATTGGAAAAACAAGATTATGAAATGGTGAAATATCTCAAAGATTTGAGAAATTACGTACTGCATTCAAAGATCATTTCTTATGTGCCTACGAGTTCTGTTAAGGATATATTGGTTCATCCTGACAGTGATGGAAGGAGAGGTAGATGGTTAGCCAAAATTCAGGATTTCGACCTGGAAGGTAAACCAACTAAACTTATTAAAGGTTAGGGTTTGGCTAAATTGTTGGCTGAATAAAATTTGAATTCACTCAGAATAAATCATCTGCAAGAGAATGAAGGATTCTTAGATATAGATGAACTTGATGTCATTGCACATGAAGATGAAATTCTAAAACAATTCTCTTCTTCAGTTTGGTACCAAGATATTGTTTCTTATTTACTGACCCTTCAGTGCCCCAATGAACTAACCCCATCTAAAGCTAGGACATTGAAGTTACATGCTGTAAAATATTGGATTATAGATGGTCAATTGTATTCGAAGGATCCCCTGGGTTTCTTGTTGAGTTTCTTAGTAGAATCTGAAACATAAAAGGTTATAGAGGAATTAAAATGAAGGAGTGTGTGAAGGACACCATGCTTGGAGAGAAACGACTTATAAACTCCTAAGATCTGGGTATTACTGGCCAAAATTATTCATTGATGTAAACACTAAAGTCCAAACTTGTAATCCTTGTCAGTTGTTTATAGGAAAGCAGAAAGTCCCAACATTACCTTTAGTGATAGTTACAAATGAAGCTCCATTTCAACAATGTTGTCTTGATTTTATTGGAGAAATCCACCCACACTCAAGTGCTCAACACAAATGGATTCTGACCGCAACAGACTATTTCACTAAATGGGTGGAAGCCATTCCTATGCAAAACACAATTGACGCAGTAGTGATCAGTTTTTTGGAGGATAATATTCTATCCAGATTTGGCTGCCCTTGAAAAATTGTTACTGATAACTCTCAGGCCTTCAAGTCTATGCCCATGATAATCTTTTGACAAAAATCTAATATTGTGCTAGGACACTCCACGACCTACTATCCACAGGGTAATGGATTCGCTGAGTCATCTAACAAAAGAATGATCACCATAATTAAGAAAGTACTGACTAAAAATAAGAAAGCATGGCATGTGCATTTAAAGCATGCTTTACGGGCTAACAGGATAGGCAGAAAATGGTCAATCGAAATGTCTCCATTTCAGATGGTATATGGTACTGACGTCATTTTACCAGTAAATCTAACGCTACCAGTAATGAAACTCTGGCAAGACTTAAAATAAGAACCAAATGACATTACCAGGAGGATAAATCATGTAATTGAAGTTCAACAAAATAGGGCAGAAGTAGATGAAAAGCTACAGAAGTATCAAGATAATATGAAATCTTTATTTGACCGAAAATCTAAAGATAGAGAATTTATCCCTGGTGATTTGGTTGTAAAATGGGAAGCCAGAAAAGAGGATGTTCGGAAACATGGTAAGTTTGATCAGATCTGGTGTGGACCATACAAAATTGAAGCCTCTGAGGGAAAGAATGTATTTTTATTTGAAAACCTCGACGGAAAGATTCGTGTTGCCCCTGTCAATGGGCGGTACCTTAAGCATTTCATGCAGTAATATGTTTCTGAACTCCTGTTGTACGTACTAGTTTGTTTTCATTTTTTTTTTATAGTTAACTTTATTTTGGTAAGTCTTTATTTTTACTGTAAATATAAAATGTCGGTTTAAAACAAAAATAAAAAATATATACAAAATAGGTTAAAAATTGAAATAAGAGGGTTTCTAATTTACTAGAGATCGTGACAGCCATCATGATTATCTTATTACAGGAGACTTTCTGACAAGCTAGGAGACTAGAAACATCAGAAAGGTGACATGCATGGATACTCACGTTAAATGTCTTTATAAAAAGGTAATAAATTAACAGTCTGTTTGGCTGGAAGTATATACAACTTCTAAGGTATGAATTTTTGTCTTAAAAAAAATAAAAATAAAACTCAGGTTAAAATGTCCCAGTAGATGTAAATGAATAAGACAGTAATCTCATGGTCACTAATATCATCACTAAAATTTTAATCAGAGAAATGAAAAAAAAAAATTAAGTTTAAAATTTTTCTCTCTAATATATATATATATATACGAAAAATAAGCAATAAAAAGAATTAAATGAAAAGTTCAAAGAGTTGAGTAAGAAGATTAGTAAAGAGTGATTGTACCTACAATAGAATATTTGAAGCCTCTTTCTTTTCCCCTGTTTATTTTCAGACTTTTTCTTCACTCAGCCTTGATGTCTTCACATAAGCTTGATAGAGGAGAAAGGTTTCACCTTAACTTTGGAAACTCATAAACTAACCTTCAAAACAAGAATAGGTAGAGATTGTATAGTTCCTCTGACTTTAGTTGAACCAGAAGTATGTCTAGGATAATCCTAATTCTATTAGTCATTCTAACAAGATTAAAATGATTGGTTTCGCTCAAGGAAGGTCCCTGAAAATGTAATAAGAACTCCCCTTGAGAATTTTCTTGAAGGCAAAGATGTTTGAAGGTCAAGAGAGGATTAGTCTAGAGAAATTAAAGTGAGTTGACAAACCTCTGTTGTTAAATTATAAACATATATTTTCCCGGGTATATCGCATACCGATTGATTTCCCCCACTTCATATTTTGAAACACGACAGATGGTGAAAGGAAATTCATTAAATGATTTCCCCCATCTAGTCCAAAAGAGATGAATAAAGGAAATTTAATATATGATTTCCCTCATCTCATCATTTAAATGTTAAAATAACTAATTGAAGTGGTGAAAGGAAATTCAATGTGGGAAATCTTATAACTTCACCGCGGTACTGAACAGGTTTGTTGGCAGTGAAGCAATGCATAGTTATATGATAAGATGTAATACATGAAATACAAGATGCTCTGGCAACTATTTCTCTTTTCGGCTAGATATACATTCTAAGCTTAATGGATTCCCTAACTTAAAAATTTGGAATTTCTTCACCTTGATGCAAACAAAATCAAATAAAACCCGGTAGAATGATTAAGTTTGTTTTGATTATATTATACAAATATGAGGTTAGTTTTAGGAAAAGAAAACTATTATAAGCCTAACTCGAAGTCACCAAATGTTTTAGTTTTGAGAGTTTTCAAAGTTGAGGATGAAATCTTAAAGTCTTGTTTTGTGCTTTCTCCAAGATGTGTTTCACAGAACTGCAATAATGACTCCATTTACCCAATAAAGGCACTCGGTCTACATGTTCTTCTCATCCTCTAGGGAGACGAGATGCCTATATGGAACCTATGTTGAAACATATATCTTTTTGCAAACTTGAGACTAAAAGAAGTTTTATTTTATCTAAAAAAATTATGGAGCTGCCTTTTTTATCAACGAATCAAAGTATATGAAGACTTGCTTTTGAAATTTTAGGAGTTGAGATTTCACAAAACACAAAGGTTCAACATTGAGCATTCTCAAAGCCCTGATCCCCGAATTCACGAAAGTTTTAAAAGCTATGTCGTGTTTATTAAAGATAAAGAAATATTAGCAGTCAATAAATTCCAATGCGATTTCGCAATTCTGGAGTTCTCACATGCTACAAACATCAAGGTCACAATAACCAAAACCCTGAAAAACGTATGGTTTAATCATGTCTAATTATGAGTTAAAATATGTTTAGTAGTTAATAAATCTCATCGCGATTTCACGATTCAAGATTTCTTGCATTGAGTTCTATCGAAGTCCCGATACTTAAATTCACGAAACGTTAAGGTTTAATTTCTAATCATGATTAATTAAGAGATTAAAACAAATGATTATCGTCTAATTAATACTTTCACAATTTTTTGTTTCGTAAGTCTTAATTCAAACTGTTCATAAGATCCCCAAGATCCGAAAAGCTAAAAATTGATTAAATAATAAGCATGATGAATTAGTGTTCTAAACCAAAATTATAATCTAATTAATCTATCACTTAATAATAGCTCAGATGCATTCAAATTATACGCTTCTCCCGAGGTATCGACCTTTAATGAAATTAATATCGGATTTAGGGAAATGATTCCAAATAAGATATGTTTTTAATAACCAAATCTTGTTATTAAAGAAAAATTAAACGCATTGTCAGCAAGGTACATGCATGGTTTATGCGCTTAAGGGTAAGGAAGATTTTTTAGTTTAGAATTACTTTCTTACTTTCATAGAGCTGGCTAAGTGAAATAACTAGTTTTCTACATCTTCATCCTCTGTAACAGGTGATAAAACTCTGAAATTTGATATCATGGCTCCATGGAAAGCGCCTAAAGCGACCGACGAAAGTTTCGTCTAGAACACAGACGTTATTTTTGATACTTCTCCTAGAAGTATAAACACAGTTAAGAACTAGACGTACGTATTCAACACTATACAATACAAAGTGATAAATTGTCCAAATGATTCCAGCAAGAATGGAAAAGATAACTTGTCTACCAAATATAAGATCGTCACTCAAGAAGAGTTTCACAAAGTAGCAACAAGGTCGAGTCTCTTACCCTACTGTGACATGATTAAATGGGCACTGGATCATGTGGATGTCCCAACTAGAACTATATTCAACTCTAAGAAATTAGCTATTGGGTCTTTCCGGTCGGAACACATACAGGTGATGTATAAATTTCCTACAACATCAAACTTCATCTACAATGCTAGTTTTCTAGTAGATTTTAATAAGAAAGAATGCGAGCAATACGGAAATAACCTTTTTGATCTGATCAAGGACTAGTGTTCGCACCCACCAAAGTTCAGAGCCGATTCTAATGGTATATATTTAATATCATCATAAGAACCATAGTTCATGTATATATGCATGATGTTATGTAGAATTTATGGAAAGGAGAACACAACCCATTTATTTGAAGAATGGGTACCCATTATACATACTGTAGCACAAGGTTATTATTTTTATCGGGCAAAAATATTGTCGAATAATCTGGCCAAAAGGGTTACAGAGTATTAGGAAAAGAAGGCTAAGGGACTACCAAGTTTATTTTTTATGTCATCTTATATGATGGACATTGTTTGTTTCATGATGCCCTTCCCACTGATGGGTTGGATCTAGACTCCAGATAGCGCAGATACAATTCATGAGTATCATTCAAAACTCTGGGAGGACAAGGCAAAGGACTTCTTCTATGAAATCTGTAATTTGGTAGCAGTATCGATGCACATTATTATATTAGGTCACCCACCTCCTAGAATTTCAGACACAGTCATGGCTAGCCTGAATAATGTAGTAGACTGGTATATTGAAGAGCATTTCTCTTACATCCGAGTTTTCAGTTGTTCAGATCCCCCATACGCTTTACAACATTTTTTTCCAGACCAACTAGTATGTCGCGAGGTCACATGGAAAAATGTACTTGGTGGGATTAGAAAAGAGATCAAAGAGGTGCAGAAAAAGGTATGGCCACATTTTCCCTTACAAATCAGTGTATTTTCTTTATTAGATTTTGGCCACTCGAGGGTGGAAGCTACGACCCTAGAAGAAATAAATATGGCCAGCATAGAATTTAATAAACATGACCCACAGAGGGTTGTGGGTAACCATATGGCCAACTGCAATCTTAAAAAATATGAACATGAAGAATCCCCACTAGATGAATTATTCTGGGGGGTGAGTTCTTATCAAGAAGTCATAAGCAGGGTTCAATCTCTATCACCGGAGGAAAATATTGATTTTTACAACTTCCAAAAACACTGAAGAGCTAGTCTTCCAAAAATATTATAGGGGGAAAAGCCAACGTCTCTTTCTACACAACAAACAGAGACTCAAAATCTAGAAATCAGAAGCTCTAGCAAACAAGAAGTCCCAGAAAATCCTGAGAATCCTGAAATCTTGATTCAGAAGAAGGATATCCTGGAGACAAAGTTATCTGACGATGAAGAGAAAGATCAATTAGAGATATTAAAAAACCAAGGAGAAGATAAATCACTATCTTCACCTAATAAATCAGCTACAGATGGAGCTGACAAACAATTGTCTACAGAGGTTGGCAACCACATTGAGGTCATCACACCATTAGAATTCACCAGGGGGAACCCTAACATAGAAGAAATATTGATAGGATATCTTACACCTATCGCCAATAAAGAAATACCTCCCACTAATTACTTTTTTAGTAAGAAAAGAAAGGTCGTGGTAAAGAAAGAGATGCACCTGAGAGAGGTGCAATGGTAAAAAGGCAAAGATTACTTATGGATGGAGAAAATCTATAAGAAGAGGACTTTGCTACAGAGGTAGAAGGCTCTATGGGAGCTTTGGAAATAACCAACTTATTCTCAGTTGACAATCTGAAAACAAGGCTGAAGTAGAAGAATCAAATGATAGCCCAGTTGCAGATTCAAATAAGAAATACATAAAATAATATCAGAGACAATATAAATAAAGGACTTGAACAGGCCAGAGTTGTTGACAAACAGGAAAGCCAATTCCTATAGTCTAGTTTATATGAGATGAATAAGAAGATTCAAGCGAGTCAAGGGAGGGTCATCTAGCAAGAAGAATTAGCAAGGCAACTGCAAGATAAATTGAGTTCCACTAAAGGCCACGTTGTAAGTATAACAGTGTTTCAAGATTAGGCACTGAAAGTGCAATATAAACTGGCAACAACACTACTAATTCTACTTCCTAAAGTAGGAATCATCCAAGATTATTTTTTGGAGATAGGACAATCATTAGATCAAATCGTTCTTAGAGAAAAAGAGGCTACTGCAACCTAAATCACTTTCCAAAAAGAGGTCATGTCATCTTCTAAGGAAGAAATATTTGCAAACCCCAAAAATATTAGATTGACCATGAAGAACAAATTAGAGGAGACATACTATTAAAAACGTGGGAGGCCAATATAGCCAAGAGTAGAATATTTTCCAAATAAATAAAGGACGATTGTGAAGATACTTTTGATCTGCTAGATAAAAAATTACTGGGCATTGGAAAAGACAATTGTTCTGGACTATTAGGATAGATCAATGTTATAAAGCATCAACTGAACATCAATGAGAACTTAAATGAATCTCATGTTGAAATTTCACAGTTAAAGAAGCTAGACATTGCCCAAATGGATAAATGGTTGGTGAAGCCAAATTTACAGTTACAATCGATAAAAGTTGAAGTAGAAGGATCGAAGACAGGTTTCCAAAAATCTAGAGGAAGCTGTATCTTTTTTAGGAAGAGGATGTGTCAGAGCCTTCAAGAAGATTAGGGAAGTTTACAAGTAGGTTCATCGAGTGTCTCGGACTAGGTAAAGGAAATACTTCAAAGAAACAATGAAGTAACATATGCATGCTCATTTTGTTGGAATGACTGGGAGATAAAAAGTAACCAAAATAAACGGTTCAATGTTTGTATTCTGTAACCGTTAGCACCTAGGAGTTAGGAGAACACCAACCATCTAGGTTTGGTAACCTTTTGTATAAATACAATTTCAAAAGACTAGAACAAGGCTTTTTCTTGGCTGATTGTAGCAGAGAAATTTCTCCTTTACCAAAATTAAGACAAATGCAAATGAGAGACTCCATATTTCGTCAAGCTTGAGTTATGTGTTGTTATGTTTCTTCATATTCATCATCATTTCTTATATATATTTGATGAACATTTAAATACAATGTAGTACAACATCTACTGTGGTTATTTGTTATTTAGTCCTCTGATTGTTTGTAGATTTTCCTCTGTGTTTGTTGTCAACAGATACAAGACATGTGAATTATTTAGGTCACCTTATTTGATGCTTCATTAAAGATTTCTTGTCTAATTTATTCTTTCTTAAACAACTTTATGTTTTCTTTCATCACATACATTATTTTCATTTTAACTCAAGTACGGGAAACAACCTCTAAAATTGTTATATTATTAATTAAAATTTGGGAATTTTTCTCGTATAATCTAAAATAGAAAACACAAACCTAAAACAAAAGATCTTTTAACCTTCCTTTCCTCCATGACTGTACATGTTGCAAGATATCCCAACATTGAACCCGGTCTCACAGATCAAACCAGCGTTGCTCTAACTTTGTTTAATACTATCTTAGAAACTGCCACCACCTGGGTTGAACTCGAATGTTCATGGGAAACCATTGAACATGACATAAGCATCCAGGAACGATTGGAAGCTAGAGAAAGACAACTCAGAAATCATCCATAGCTTCTTTTCCTAAAGAACTGATTTCCTTTTCATTTATCAAAAACCCTCTTTACTTTTTCGGATGCCTAGACTTTATACTTCAAATCCTTAAGTATAAACTATGGAACAACAAGACGTCTAGTGCTTTTCTGATAAGAAGGATGATAGGTATGATAGGAAAAACACATTTTGTTTTATTCCTCCACAACAATAAAGCCCCAAACCATTTTACATTTTTACTTGTTTATGTATGATTTCCACTTTTTGATTACATACAAATTTAAAAATATAACACCCTATGAGACTTTCACTGCAACGTATATAACACCCTAACACTGTAGAATGGATATTTTAACCCTCTTCAGTGCTACTCTATGGTGCATAAACTAACACTCTAGATAAAATTCTCTCGATTGAATCTTGAACATTCCTCTAATACATTAATGAGTTGAAGAAGGTTTTTAAAAAGTTCAAATACAAAATATTAGGCCTCACCAACTTCAAAATATTCAATTTACAATTGTTCTGAAAGAGGGTGCCTCATAATAATTCTTGTCTCCTTTTATGTATTTGGAAAACATAATGGAGTATGTTGGTGTGCTTATTTTGGAGGAAATTCCCTTCACCTAAAACCAACAATATCAATCCCTCAAGTAGAATTTGTTGGCAATGTTTTGTCATTTCATTTTCTGATTTTTCACATATTGTACTTGAGAATCATGAATAACTTACAAAGAGAATACTCTTATTTGATTTTTTTTATCTCAACATATGAATTTTGGTTGCATCTCAATGTTTATTATTGATTGGTTACATTATATAGGTTATGAAAAAGAATCTCCTCCACTCCCCAGTAATTTTTATTCTTTCTTACATGAACCCAAAATCCTTTTGGTGGATTTGTGGGTGCTACAATCAATGGTCTTTCCTTTGATTACTCAGTAAAATAAAGTTTGAGTATAACTAATCATAAGGAAATACTTTATTTTCATGGTGCAGTTTACAAAATGAAACCACTAGACTCTTCAACTATAAGGCTCTTTTCCAAGAAGTTAAAGCCATCATTATGGTGTGATTTCATGTGTTTTTTCATACGAAGATGAAAAGAAACTTTATGTACAAGGTGTTAGGTACCTTTTATATTATTTGTAGGACTAGCTATAGTGTCTACTACGTTGCGTTGGGTGTGTAGGGGGGTTTGAGGGAAGTTCCCCTACAAAAAAAAAATTCTGCCTCAAAAAAAATGCCTCCTTTTTTGCCTCATTTTTTGTGTCACCTTTTTACCCCATTTTTCATGTCACCTCGATTTTTGTGT
Organism: Picea engelmannii; assembly: GCA_009831015.1. NCBI lineage: Eukaryota > Viridiplantae > Streptophyta > Pinopsida > Pinales > Pinaceae > Picea > Picea engelmannii. The sequence goes on along the minus strand of ML781201.1, from coordinate 647,297 downwards.
CTATCGTTGGGTGGTTTTTTAGCACCTGGATTTTTCCGATAGGGAGGAAAGGAAGATAGAAAGGGGGGTGGATATAGACTCTGTGTGTTTGTGAGTGTGAGAAAGGGAGACAAAGAGGGTGGGTAGGGAGAGGGTGAGATGAATGTGGGAGAGAGAAGGAAGGGAAGTAAAGAGAGGGAGGGGGAAAGAGGGGTAGTTGTATGAGAGAGGGAGATAAGGGGAGGGAGGGAGGGAGGAAACACGAGTATAAGATAGGTTAGATTGAGTCAAAGAAAGGGGTGTAATAGAGAGAGAGAGGTAGAATGAGGTGCAAATAGAGATATAGAGAGAGTGAAAATGATATTTACAATCTGTAGAGAGAGAGAGTGTGTGTGCAAAAGGGGTTAGATAGAACGGGAGTGGGAGAGAAACAAAGAGAGTGAACAAGAGTGAGATAGGGGGGATACCGAGTGGTGGGAGAGAGAACATAGAGGGAGAGAAGGGTAGAAAGGGAGAGTGTGTGTGAGAGAGAGAGTGTGTGAAAGGGAGAGAGGGGGAGATATAGAGGGGGGTAGATATCTAGTGAGAGAAAGCGAGGATAGAGCAGGAATGGATATAGAGAAAGGTAAAGAGAGAAAGTGGGGGAGAGAAGGGTAGGTGCAAGAGAGAGAGNGGTGGAGGGTATGAATGAATTAGGAGAGGATATAAGGTTAAGGGTAGATGGGTAAGATAGAGGGGGGAAGAGAGGGGGAAACAGGGGGGAGATAGAGAGACAAGGAAACAAATAGAAAAAAAATCCATAAGAGCATGCACACATTATACGGACACCTCCATGTTCCTCGATTGCATGTACATTCCTAAAGCATGTGTGTTTTCTTTGAGATGCCCAAGCATTAATTATAATTAATTTTTTTTTGGGGGGGTGGGATGAATGTTTCCTTAGATGTTGGTTACCTCAGATTTAGGCTTGGTATTACAAACCTAGTGGGTTTGGTATGCAAATACATAAAAACCACATTTTTTTTATGAATACCTCACTATATCTTAGTTTTTGGCATTATTTTTCTATAAGTTACAAAAATATATTGTTGATGAAACTATTGATGAAATTTGAAACAAAAAATATTGTTTACTATTTTTAATTTATTTTTGTCTTGATATATATAAGAATCCATCTACAAACTAAAAAAATATGGTTTGATAATGTATGGCCATGGTAGGGTGTTGTAATTTAAATGAGATATTAAATTTCATATATATATATATATATATATATATATATATATATATATATATATATATCATAGAATTTGAAAAAATATAGCCCACTAGAAAAATGGATAATCTAAAATTATACGTTTTTTTTATAAAATTCCATTGATAAGGCACTCAACACCTGTGACATATACCTTATATGTTTCTTGAAAAATAACTGCCCATGTTAGAAAAACTAAAATTTCACACGGGTGAGTTTCTATAAATAAAAACTATATATCATAAAGGTAATTCAATTTTCTACATTTCAGATTTTTACACCATATTCAAATTCATTGTAAAATTACCTTGCATAATCCTTCCAAGTTAATAGATTGTTTTTTTTTTCCATGTTTCCATTGCCATGAACCCTTCATGAGTGACCATCATTACCTTGCCTATCCCCTAATATTAATAATGATATGAAAAGGGATTTGGTCAAATTATTAAATAATTTTTTGAGTATGAAAAATATTAGTAGTTAATAATAATTGTAATCAAATTTTCTTGATATGAATCGTGTTAAAGTTTTAAAATGTCCTAACTTTTATAGTGGACACTCATGAGGTATCTAATTGAATATTTTAAGGAAAAAAATATTTTAACTAAATTTATAAGTTACAAATGAATAAATCAATATTAATATTATTATTAAGAAAAAATTATTAATATTATTAATAGTAAAAATATATTACCAAATTATATAAATAAATTATTTAAAATAAACAAAAATATATTATTAAGAAGGGGTTCAAATAAAATAAGTTTATTAAGAAAAGAAATAGAAAATTAATTAAAATGATTCTAAACTAATATTAAAGTGTAACTATAACATCTTTCAGCATCTTTAAAATGGTATCATGTACAGTTATTTCTCAATTAATATTTAAAAAAAATTAAGATGTAATCCCAACCTCCTTAATTATCCAACATCTTTTAGCATCTTTAAAATGGTATCATGTACATTTATTTCTGAGTTAATATTTAAAAAAAATTAAGATGTAATCCCAACCTCCTTAATTATCCTTGAAATTGAAATTATATATATAAAGTTACCTCTCAATTAACAATCAAATTTACATATATTGACACAACAACCAAAAATAATTTCAAAGGCAAAGAAACAATCTAGTCTTTCAAACTAAAAAAATATACCAAGTAGCACATAGAGTGCACTCATAAAAGATTTATGGTCTCCCTTATAAAATATGTTGTTTGTAAACTAAAATAAAATACTACATAGTACCACATGGATAAAAGATTTATATTACATGTGATAATATATTTATTAAAATCATATAAAAATAATAATTTTGTGTAACCTAAATTTTAATTTTCATTATCTATTAAATATAATTTATTATTGATATTATTATTTTTTTAATAAGTTTAAATTATTAGACAAAAACCACTATATAGTTGCAGTTCACTATATAATAAAATATTATTTTTTGTTAAGTAAAAAAATAAACATTAAACATGTAAACCGATGCCTTTATAATAGTGAGGAAGTTAGTGCTTGAAATCACAATCATTGATTTATTGGGACGACTAAAAATATTCCATGAATATTTAATCTTGTCGATACAAAACTGATTAAGCACTAAAAACCTATTAAATATACTCATTGTCAATAGGTGTAGGTATTTAGGTCTAATTGTTTACAAAACTGATTAAGCACTAATAACCTATTAGATATACTCATTGTCAATAGGTATAGGTATTTAGGTCTAATTGTTTTCATATTATTTTCACAACTTGTTATGAGTTAAAAGTAAAGCCATAATCTATAAGGCTATTCTAAATCCTATTTCTTACCTCTCCATTTGAAGTATTGAAAAAAAATGAAAAAAAACAATCTTTTATGTATTGCCAATATTGTCTTGATGCATATACACTTTTCTCTAATATTTTTGCATGAACACTGCAACATCATTAAATCATCATTAACGAAAATATAAGTACCATGCATTCAACGATATGAGAGATTCACAGCAACTCAAGGCATTTCCTAATAGATCAATAACCATCGGCCACCCATATTTAGTATAATGCCATTTACATGATAATTACAATTGAAGATGAAAAATGTATAATGCCAATAATTACAATTAAAGATGAAAAATGTATAATGCCAATAATTACAATTAAAAATTAAAAATATATAATGTCATTTACAATATAAACCCTATAGATGATACGGTGGATAATGAAATATTTATAATGCCTTTTACATCATAATTACAATGGAAGATGAAAAATATATAATGCCATTTACATGATAATTACAATATAAACTCTGTAAGAGATGATACATGATAAATTGTGAAGCAAGAAATGCAGAGAGAAAGAATAGAGCAGAAATAGTATTCAGTATATTGAGAATGTAAGGAGAAAGTACGATGAGAAGAGTTAATGAAGAAGTGATGTGCAAAAGGAAAATAGATGAGATAAATAGGCTGAAGCAAATCAATAAAAGAAAGTACAATTGGCCAGGACAGCTAGTAGTGTATACTCAACCTGTTGAGGTTACATTATATTTAACATTCCCTCTTAAACTCAACAGTTACAAACATTAGCACTGATTATGCCCAAGTGTTGTCTCTGAAAATCAAAAACAGATTTCCCGAGTGGCTTTGTGAAGATATCTGTGAGCTGATCTCAAGAACCACATAATTGAAGTGCAATATCACCATTATTGACTAGCTCGTGGATGAAGTGAAAGCAAGTGTCAATGTGTTTGTTTTTCTTGTGAAACACATGATTTTTGGATAGAGCTATTGCTGAAGTATTGTCATAGTAAATAGGAAGACCTTTGACCATGGAGTGCTTCTGAAGAAGACTTAGACTCTTAAAGGGTAGATGTCCAAATCTTGTATGCCAAACCATTGTTTAATTTAGGGTGGATGCACTTTGTGCATATGGTTGAATCAGATTTGCAGTTCTAAGTGTAAAGGGAAACATCCTATTCTGAGTCATGTGGATTTTAGAAGTCAATTTTCTGCTTGGAATTTTGTCATATATTTTGCAATATGCTCCCTCAAAGAGTACCATATAGCCATGTTCAATGAGTCGTCCTACACTTAGGAGATTATGTTTCAGATCTGGAACATGATAGACATTGTTTATGTCTTTCCTTTCATTTTGTTTAGTCAGAATAGGTATAGTTCCTTTGCCTTAAACTTTGACTAAGGAATCATTTCCAAGTGTAATATCAGATGAGATTGAAGAATCAATGCATGAAAGTAAATCTTTGTTACTTTTCATGTGATTGCTACATCCACTGTCCAACAACCAGAGATCTTTAGGTTGTTCTTCAGTCTTTTGGCATGAGAGAAACATACCTTTTGAGGTTTCTCCCGTATGATTTGACACATGTGCTCTGCTTGAGAGATGATCTGCGTGCTTCTTTCGTCATTTAGATTCACAGTGCCCATATTTTTTGCATTAATAACATTGTATGCTTGATTTTTCATTTGATCTTCTCCCTCTGCCTCTTTGGGGCTGAAAATTCTGATTCTGGTGTTGTTGTGTGTGACCTTGAAATTTTTTATGTTGGCTTTGTTGTCTGTTACCTCCATTCAAGTGTTGGTCACTTGTAGTACTCCCTCGTCCTTGGTGACCTTTGGCTCTTCCTATGCCTCTCCCTCTACTGAAGGAAAATTGAGTTTTGAAGGCATTAGTGATTGACTCATCTGTGAGATGCAGTATGGTCTCATGTGTCACCAGGGAACCAATCAGTTCATCTGTTGAAAAATGTGATAGATCCTTGGATTCAAGGATTGTTGTAACAACCATTTTGAATTTCTTTGGTAAACTTCTGAGGACATTCTCAACAATGCGTTGATCAGTGATGGCTTCACTAGTCAATCTGATATGGTTCACGATTCCCATGACTCTGGTCATAAACTGATCCACATTTTTAGACTCTATCATTCTTAAAGTCTCGAATTGTGTTATCAAGGTCTGCAGTTTGACTGTTTTGACCCTGTCATTTCCTTGGTAGGCTGATTTAAGGATGTCCTAGGCTTGTTTTGAAGTACCAACACCTGTGATTTTTGATAAAATAGAATCGTCTACAGAATTTTGAATCCAGAATTTAGCTTTATTTTCTATGTTCCTCTGAGTTGCCTGAGCAATACTCTACTGGTTTGTCATGGCGGAAAGGTCTGTTGGATTTGGTTCCACATATCCAAGATCCATTGGATCTCAACACTCTTGTTCTTGCAAGAACGATCTCATTCGAAGAGACCAGAACTCATAGTTCTTTCCAAGAAGAATCAGACCCTGAGTCGGTCCTAAATTGCTAGATGCCACCATATTTAAAGAATTTAGCAAAACCAAAAAAAAAGGTTGGAAAAAAATTCATATTTACCTGTCTCCTGCGTGTAATTTGCAGTGACTTTAGAATTTCATCCTTCAGGACTTCGGGACTGCTGTATGCGAGTCCTTTGAACTCTTGTCTCTCCAACTTCCTATTTCTGAAGCGCGAAAGAGAATTTAATAGCCTTGGATTGGCCCTTAGTCGTCGTTCAATGTTCACATGTGCCTAAATGTTAAAGCGCTACTAACTTTTCGCGATTCGAAACTTCCTGTTTCCCGATGTCAAGAGTCCTTGACCCTTCGTCATTTCAATCTCTCAAATGTCGATTTGCTGAAGTGTCTTTAACAATAATTAGCCCCAAGTCTATAACTCCGGTCCATGTGACCGCTTCCGATAAGACCACAGTCCTATTTCGAGGTTTTATGATGCAAAGTGCCTGACCTCTTGTCTCTTGGATGGCCAAAATGCCGAAATGATCTTTATTGCATTAGCCCCTTGAGCTATGCCTTGGTCCATGTGACCACTACTCATAAGATGATAGTCTTGTTTTGGGGTTTCGCGACTCAAGTGCCCGATCTCCTATCCTCTTGTCTCCCGAAATACCGATATGCGGAATGCCGAAATGGCAAAGAGTCCTTCTCCTTTTGAAAAATCTCTCGAAGTCCTAGATTTTTGCCACTCGTCTCCTCAAGAAGGATGGTCCTCCTGTGTTTCGCAACTTGCGACCTCTGGTGACACAAATCCTCTGTCAACTTGAAACCCCAATAGCCGAAATACCGACAATTTTCTCGATCTCCCCCACGTGTCCCAACGAATGGACGGTTGTGATCTTTTCAGGATTTTGGGACTTTTACTGTGGAGTGTCCTAACCTTCGTCAACAAGACCTTGGATATCCCAAACTTCGAAATGCTGAAATTTTGATGGCGCTTAGATCTGCTGCCACATGTCCTTTTTTATGGACGATCCAAATGATTTCAGGATTTCACGTATCGGGGTTTGGAGTGCAGTCTCCTTTGCTCGTCCAAATCCCGATACTCAATTTTGCGATAGAGTCATATCGACGACTCACTATATTTCTCAATCCAACGGTCTAGAATGAACCGAGATTTCATGATTCACGAATTCTCATGACAGTCTTCTGACCTTTACACCCTGCGAGTCAGCGAAATGCCGAGATCTTGCCACGTGTCGTCCTTGAAGAATTGTCCTAAGGATTTCATGTCTTCACAAGTCAAAATTTCTCCTGTGTGCTCCAGAGGACTAAGCCTCGTGTACTTTCTCACAGATACAACGACTGTGGGTCCTCTGCACCAAATCTGATGCTTGAAAATCTTCCATCATTTCTGTGCTCTCCTCGTCCTTACTGTAGTCTATTTGCGCCTTAGGTCTATTGACAGGTCCGATCTTACGGCTACAACTCTCGTTCTTGACTGCTTTCACAAGTTCTTTGTTGTTCTTGCAAAGTGTTTCTCCCGAGGAAAGAAATTCATGAATCTTTCAAAGATTTGAAAGAATTTCACGAGTTCTTTGAAGCTTATTGTTCTCTGCTGCAATCTTTGACAGATTTGAGATATTTCTCGAATTTTTTTAAATGTGCCCGCCTCCTGCAGTTCTTCTTCGAGAATCTTTATCGTATCTGAAATTGTTCACAATTCTTTAAACTTTCTTCCTCTGCAGTCTCTGCTTCCTCGATCTTTCGAGTGTATAGCGCTTTGCTTCCTCGTGGGAGTTTCCCGCGATGATCTTTTGAGCGAAATGCAGACAATGACTTTCTCTCCAATCTTTGTGAAGTGGATCGCGTCCTGTGTTCTTGTTGACAGTGTAAGCTCTGCGTTGTTTGAGGATAAGGTTGCTCTCCAGTCTATGTGAAGAGGCTTATTCCTGAAGCTCTGATACCATGATAAATTGTGAAGCAAGAAATGTAGAGAGAAAGAATAGAGAAAAAATGGTATTCAGTATATTGAGAATGTAAGGAGAAAGTACAATGAGAAGAGTTAATGAAGAAGTGATGTGCAAAAGGAAAATAGCTGAGCTAAATAGGTTCAAGCAAATCAAGAAAAGAAAATACAGCTGCCCTGGTACAATCAGCCTGTTGAGGTTTGAGGTTGTGGATAATGAATAGTAAAAAAAAAACAACATAATTATATTAATAATGCATTAAAGGTGAAATATGAGATTACATATAACTAACTGCATATATTTTGGTAAAAAACACATTTCGGTGAAGGAGAGAAAGCTATCTTAAACCTGAAATATGTGATTACATCCTAACTAACTACATTTATTTTGGTTGAAAAACACATTTTGGTGAAGGAGAGAAACCTATCTTTCTGTCATAAATAACTGTAGGAATTCATATAAATTAAAAGTTGATTGCTTAGATAATTTTAGTTAAAGTGCCCTTCCTTCCCACGATTTTAGATAGAGAAAAACCAGCTTCTTTGAGTAGTTCAGTCCATTGTTTTGGGGTACTTTCTCTAACTCCTGTTCAACATAAGTGCATCTATAACTTTGGCAATTCAATCAGGTCAGAATCTTCAGTTAAATCCAAGACAGACTCTGCTATTATTAACCTTCCTTTATCTGGAACAGCCTTGTAGCAGTTGTTCAGTAGCTTGATACATTCTTCGTCGTCCCATATATGTAGAAAATGCTTTCATTTGAGAAATCCAAAATAAACTTATAAGTAAATAAAACAAAGTACTAATATCTTTCATAGACAAATCCAAAGTGAATATTATCAAATAAATAACTTACAAACCAAGTCCATGTAAATAACGAATTCTATTTCTCACCTTCATAAAAATCGCATCTGCTGAGGGTACGCTCTCGAACAGATTTCCGGTGATGTGTTGTATCCCTGCGTGAATGAGAATACGGTTAGAGGAATATCTATGGAATAAGGTAGCGAAATAGAATAACAAGGAGCTGTATAATTATAGGTCAGCGTTTTCTGAATCTGTAGAAGATTTATGCATTGAAGCTATGGCTGATGCTCGCTGAGTATAATGACAGTACAGTTAGCATGAAAATGTCACGTTGGCAACATAGCTGATTTAACGTTTACAATATATGTTATTTTTATATGCTGATCTCTATGCAAGATAGTAGTCTCCAACGTACTAGGCAATATACCCTGATCTATACGTGAGAGAGTACTCTCCCTAGTACACGTTGTACCTATGAGTATACACGCTGATCGGCATGCAAGATACTACAGTCTACTAGGTGATCCCATTCCTTATTCGTTATGGTTGTTGGTTTCATTTTCTTGCATGTCAATGATTTTTGCAACCCTTGTTGCACCAGTAAATTTTGCATGGTGAGCTTCCAAAGCTCAAAGTTGCTTTAACCACTGAACTTTTCATCTTCAAACCTCAAACTCTGCATTTTATCCATTATCACAAAATACCCTAATTCTCAAATCACTACTTATAATAACCAAGATCCTTTGAAAATAATGTGGAGGAATAAAGGTATAAACGGTAAACTTCAAAAGGTTTAAAAAGAAAAAAAAAATTAATAAAAGGTTTAATGCGAGTTTAATATTGAATGTAATATTAGAATGTAAATGTATAAACCTCACCTTTTATTTAGAATAATTTTTTTTTTTTTTATAAGCATTCAGCTTCATGCTTAATTCATACCACCTTTTTAATGCATACACTCCTCCACCCTTTTGAATTGTTTTAAAACATTGATCTTTCAACTTTTAATAAAAGTCGATTGCCATACCTTTCATACTTTGATTTATGCCATGCACCTCCTGATATAACTTTGATTTATACCATGCAACATTGATTTTTAGGGAGTTGTCGCACCTCCCGATACAAATGGAGTGTGGAGATCTTAAAGGGTTTAAGCACTACACCTCATAGCTGCACCGCGATGATTTCAGGATTTCACACACGCGATAAGTATGGCTAGTAATACATTGCACCCTTCCAGAGGAGGGACCTACGACAATATATAAATTGACGCACCTCACACAGATGTTGTTGCTCCTCCGAAATTTGAAGCCCTTGACACCCTCTCCTCCAACCAACTCTGATACCACTTGTTAGAATTGCAAATGAATAAAACAAAATTTACATATGATAATTAACAATCACATAGATAAGAAACACAGGGATTTCAGGTGGTTCACCCAAACATTGGGATACATCCACCAAGCATAGGCATCGATTGTATTATTATTCAGATCATGGAGATTACAACAGACTTGCAAGTTCTCTCATTCCTCTCACTCTGTTGTCTCTACCTCTACTGGCTTACATGAATTTATATAAATTTAAACAAGAAGCTGATTATTAAATGCACTCTTATCCATATTCTAACTTGGACTATTTTAGTTTCAACCAACGTAGAATAATAGGATCCAAATCCATCCTTGAAGGAATTCATTGGCACCAAATCCCAACACGAGTTGTATATGAGGTAATATGCCCCTCATGTAGATGATATAAATTTTTTTTGTAGTGATGTATAACTTGGAGGGATGAAGCATCCTTTTGAGTATGATAGTGTTTAGTGAAGTTATAGTTCTTGGGTGTATTGTTTCTTTGGATATTTCTTACTAAGGAATAATCTCAAGGTGTTTTATGAAAGTTTTAAAAACTTTTTTATAGGTTAAGAAAACAAAATCTAGTGGTCGGTGGGGTAACTCTCTTATTCATTTATATAATTGGGTAAAATAAAATATTTTCAATGATTTTGTTACTGCAGGCTGAGAGGCTCTTAACATGATAAAAACAAATTTTTTTTTCTAGATCATAGATATGGGTCTCCTCTAGTGCCACATATAAATCATTCGACAAATGGTTAAGTCAACAAAAAGTTATAGAAGAAATTAGAGAGGTGTGTATTCTAGGATTTTGATAAATGCGAAGACAAAAATATGATAAAAAAGAGTAAAAAATATTTATTTAAAAACAAATTATATATTTGGAATCTATGTAGCGGGCTCTATCTATGTTTGTAGTTTCGTCAACAATTGAATCATTTAGCATATAGAAAAATAACGTAAAAAATAGAGAGATAGAGAGGTGTTCGCAAAAATGATGGTTTTTATCGATTTGTAGATCAGACCACTAGGTTTGTCTTCTTGAACTTAAATCTCAGGCAACCAAGTCAACATACACATTGTCAATCCTGCCAAAAAAAAATTGAATTCAAATGAACGTGCATGTGTTCTTAATCCTGTGCACACGTTCTTAAGAGCATGCATTCTCTCTAAGAAGAAGCACACATTATAGGAATGTGCACGTGTTCCTAAGAGCGTGCACATGATATTTTAATTTATTTGTTCTTTGTCATTCCCGAGTCCCTTTGTCCCTCTCTCTCCTACATATACCCCCCTTGAATGTCTCCCTCTCACTCTCCCTCTCTACCCCCATGTTTGTCTCCCTCTCTCTCCCTCACACTCCTATGCATCCTAAGACATGGACATGGAAATAATTAAACATCACAAGGCATGGAAAGACCCAATCCCTCTCTCTCTCTCTCTCCATCCATTTCTTCCCCCTATCTCACACTCATACATTCTCTCCTTACCCTCCTCCTTCATCTCTCTCTCCCCCTCCATTCCAGTATCTATTCTCTCTCCCCCACCATCCCACTATCTATTCTCTCTTGGATGGACTTTCCATTTCCCTATGCAGACTTGAAGTCCCTTGTTGTACCTTCCAGAGAAAAAAAATCATATTTTTCCACATATACATGCCCTAACAGTTAGACAACATCCATATATGTAGGTTGCACCACTACAACCCGTGTACATTGGGTTCAGTGCTCAAAATTAAAAATTGTGTTGGCTTTCCATGTAACGTCACAAGATCCACGATCATCAACCTTCCATATACTCGAAACATTCTGAATCGGCCCTTTAGTTCCACTTGAAAGATATAAATTGGGCCATATCCAAACTGTGGAGAAGGAGAGAATTCAACTTTTAAGAGCAAAGATACTTAGGATAAACTTTCACTTCAACCCTTTATCTTTTAAAGTTTGAACTCATTGTTCATCCCCCAAGCTATTCCTTATTTGATGGAGAACCTTATTGTCTTCTTTATAGGACCTTTCCTTTGGTGGAGGATTGAAGTGGTGGAGGCCCAACTGGAAGAAACTTAGTTTCTCGGTTCTGAGATGTGCCGACATAAAAGTTTGTCACTTATCTACTTCTCTTGATTATTTTAATAGAAATACTCTTTTCTCATCCAATTGGTATCTTGAAAATATTTGAACTATTATTCCATGGGAATATTTGAATTGTGTTAATATTATATATTATTAGTATATTCTTGTGTATCTTGGTTGTTGAGGACAAGTTGCAGGTATAAATATTTGAGTTGCGTGCTCAATGGTGGTCTTTATTGAACATCCACACGAGGTAGTCTCTTGATCTTGTATGGTTGGCATTTTAATTTATATAGCATACTTGGTATTAGAGTTGATTTCTGTAGTCACTTGGTTTGTTGTGGTTTTCCCCATGCCACAAAGAGACTTTCCTTGTAACAGAATTGACGACCATACTCAGGATTGATCTTGTATTTTCTGGTTTGGAGTGTTTTTCATTAGAGTTGATTTCTGTAGTCACTTGGTTTGTTGTGGTTTTCCCCATGCCACAAAGAGACTTTCCTTGTAACAGAATTAACGACCATACTGAGGATTGATCTTGTATTTTCTGGTTTGGAGTGTTTTTCTCCTTGGCTTTCACTCTGTTAGATTGAGTTTCCTTGTCACCTCATTGCTTGACATCCTATTTTTACTTTTCATCTATGTTTCTTGGCCTAATCCTTTCCCTGATAGTGTTTTACTACATATACACATGTTTTCCTTGAAAGACGTGTACATACATGAGTTCTCCCTCTATACAACGCATACATATGCAAGTTTTTCTCAAACATCTACGCACATCAAATATTTAGGCTTCTTGCCTGAGTTTGGTGTTTGCTAGGTGAGTTTGGTTGGTTGTTGAGTCTTCTTGGGTCTCTTTCCTAACTATTGAGTTCTTACAGAGTGATAAGAAACCTTCTTATTGTTTAATTTTAGGGAGGTATTCTTTCTTATCATATTTTTCATTGGTTGTCCTTACATCTTGGTCTTAGTGTTTGCTTCTTAGTATCCATATTGGCTTGTCTCTTTTTACTTGCAACACGGTCTGTGTGTAAAGTTGTTAGTGAGTCCTTGTATTTTCTTTTCTTTATATTGAAAATAAAAAAAAATATGTTTCTCATTTTGCACTATGGAATTTTCTCTTTTGGTTATTTAGTATTTATCTTGACATATGTGCAAGGATTTCATGTTATAGAAATTGTAAAAATTGAATTGAAAGTTCCATTTGAAAATCTTACCATCTTTTGATAATTTAGGATTAGGACTTAGCATTATGTTCATATCAATTTCTTTGATATGTTGAGTCATAATATCATTAGTTTCACGACCACACCTCTAGAGTAAACAAAATCCATTAAAATTAGCGCTGATTAACTAAAATCAATTAGAAAAGATTTTATTTTTCAAAGTACAAAAACAAGCATAGGATATAGGGCCTTGGAATAGGAGTTTGTGAGTAAAATTATCCAACGATATTAAACTAAACATATGTGTCTAACCATGGAGTGGTGAAATCCATTATGTAATTAAGGACGTCAGGACGCTCTCCTCACACTGGAGTTAAGCACGAGGCTGTGTGAAGTTGGTTGCAGAAATAGCCCTCTAATACCTTATTAGAGTCATAGATATATATGGGATCTATTCCTATTTGGGGGTCTTGCTATAGTACATTTACCTCCGTCAGAGGAGGTGCTTTCAATATTTTGGCCTTTGTTACCCTTCCTATATAGTGGACTTGACTTACAATTGTTTTCCTTTGCATTGGTTATATCATGGTGGCTCTAGTTTCTTGACATAGATAGCCACATATGTTACTTGATGGGGTTATTCTGCAGGTACCCTGAGTCAGATAAGGGTCATAAAACACACTTTCTTTATGGAGGATCACCTCTCTGGGGCGATATGACCAACTTCGTTGTTAAGCCCAAAAGGTCCCTTATAACTGATTCTGATACCTCCAATATTTTGAGTGGAGTCTCACGCCACTCTTGGGCGAGGCATACCTACTATAGTGAGGGAAGCCCCTTTTCAGCTACTATACCTTATTTTTGTGCATTTCGCCCTTTTTTTGTTTATTTTGGTGTGCTCTTTAATTGTTAGTTGGCCCTAGAATTTGGTTTTATATCTCAAGTCTTGATTCATCAGGGAGCCAGACTAGATTCCTCGTAGGACTTGTCGTTTGTTAAAGTTACCACTGCATCTTGAGTCTTTTTCTTCTAAAAGGCGTAATGTTACTAAACATGGTACACACACCTCCTCTTACGAGATTTTTGACTGTTTAGTTATGGGTGCTGAGTCAAGTATGAATGAAACTGGGAGTCCCTTGACTCCTATACCTTATGTGGTTAATGAGACTCCTTCAAATCCTTCAACCTATATGGTTGTAGTGCCGGAGGTTCCCATCCTTACTCCTATCTGGCCTTTGGTTACTAATCAACCCATAGTAACAAACCCTTTTGGTTCTCTTTTTGGTACGCATGGATGCAATTATCATTCCATACCTTCGGTCTCTAACCCTTTCTCTTTTGGTATGCCAAATATGAAATCACAACTTTCATTCTCCATTCTAGCAAATAATGAAAATCCTAGTATTGTATCCGGGGGCATGGCTCCTCTTCATACTCCTCTCTCATTTGGTGGAGGTAATATTCCCCAAACAACTCCTACAATTGGAAGCCAACCTCATTTTCCTCTCAGCTCTATTACTAGTCTCAATGCTCCTAGATGGAGTACTCAACTGAGTGGACAAGAGAATTCCTATATTTCATCCTTTCCCCTTTCCTCTTCCACACCGATTTCAATGAAAACATTTTTTTTGACAAATCCACCTCTATCCTCCAAATTTCCACCCAGGGGGATTCTGTTTCACGCTATGGGAAACCCGTATCTTACAACCACTCTAGTTTGGGACAAAGTTTATAACCCTCATAAACTTTTAAACTACAGATCCTATGCTAAGAACCAAAGAAACTATGCATATTACTTAAATAATAGTTATCCCAAAAAATATTATGAAACATACAGTAGAAACCACAATAATTTTGGTTGATTGTGCAATGAATTAGAATGTTGCAAATGTAGCAATTTTGGACACATAGTGATGAATTGTAGATTTACTATTCCACCCAGAGAACCAAAGCATAACATTAACAATCATGTATGAAAACCACAAGAGATATGGAAAAAAAAGAAGAATCAATGCTCACTTGCTCTACAAGCTAAAAACCAAAAAAGAAGAATCAATGCTCACTTGCTCAAATCATATGACAGGTGACAGGAACAAGTTTATAACTCTGAAGAAAGAAATATATTAATCTATTTCATTTGGAAATAATAATTCATCTAAAATTATAGGTAGAGGCATAATTAAGATTGGAAGCAAAAATGTCGTGGAAAAAAATGTTCTAGTGGTCGAAGATATGAAACCAAATTTGTTGAGTGTAAGTCAAATGTGTGACCAACGACACACACTTCAGTTTGACTCAGAGAACTGTGAAACTAGGTAAGAAATATCAAGCAAGTTAGTGGGGACAACGATAAGGACTTTAAACAATATATGTGTTTTCAATTAAATTGGAAAAGAAAGTTTTTGCTTAGGAAAGGAAAAATATAGTTGGCTCTGACATAGAAGAATGGGTCACATGACCTTTGACAATCTTGTCAAAATCAACAAAAAGAAAGGAGTAAAAAAAATGCCTAAAATTTCAAAGCCAACGAATACTCTTGAATCATTGGCACATGGTGTATGGTTGTCATTGACATTGATACATTTTTTAGGAACACACTTGGTATATGACAACACATGGATGAGATACATATCTTTGTAATGTTGCTACTCTATTGAGGTATAAAATTGATGGAACTTGTTTGATATATGCTATGGAGAATGGTGTATGGCATGATTGAGTGATACGGTATATGGTTGAGATACATTGTTGGTACATAGTATGGTACGGTTGTTGATGTACATGGTTGATACATGGTATGTGATCCCAACCTTCCCCCTCCAAAGGGATGGCTTGACCTCCCGGTCTAGGATCATTCAAGTCGTCGAGTCGAATGACTCATCAGGCTCCTTAAAGAAATGATTTCAACTTGACAAAGGCCCCTTTCAATTCCTCGACACCCGCGATGTGGTAACTACAGACCCTCTCTTTACCGCTTTCAACTCTTACACCAATGACCTTAGCTCTCAATGCTAAGCTCCTCCCTTGATGTGACCATGGATTGCGACCATGTTTGAAATCCCTTCGTGACCCCACACTTCGTAACTTTCGCAAGATACTTTCTCCTTTTCCTGATTTCCGAATCAGCGAATGCTTCCGGACCAGATTGCGGTCCTCATTTTTTTCGCGATCAACGTATGTGATCAAATCGTGAGTTCAAAATTTGCCAGTCCTCTCTTCCCTTGAATCTACGTCTTTCGATTACGAATTAGAAATTCTTTGATCCTTTGCCACATTACCTTCTAGATCCAACGATCCATATTGAAATCTCTCTTCGTGACTTCGCGGAGATCTTTTGATTGCTCCCAAAAAACCATACGAAGCTCCCACTCCCAAACTTCTCTATATCTTGCCACCTATCCTCTCCTTGACAATGGGTGACTTCTCCATCTTCGAGCCTTCGACAAGTTCTCGGCTTCTTTGAACACTTAGTGCAATTTATCCTTTCAAGACTTAGGTTGTTCTCAAAGGCTTCCTGCACTCCTTGCAGAAATCTATGCAAATCTCGTGTGACTTTTCTAGGATTGAAAACCTTCAAGGTTCCTAGTTCCTTTGCGAGCTTCTCCTTCCCTCTTGGTAGTTTCTTTCTCTGATTCCTGAGATTATAAGGTGAAAAATAAACACCTTAGGTCCACTCCTTGCACTTGGCTCAGTTCTTCGACGACTTCTCTCTCATCTTTATGGAAAGGTTTAAGGCATCTCTTTTCCTTTGTCGTTTCACTTCCTGCAAAGCCTTCCTCCACCAGAATGTTCAACAATTCTGGAATTCTTCTACACTTTCAACCGTGTAGTTCTTGGGTATGCTAACGTAATCTCGATGCCCTCTTGGAAGAGTATCCCAGAGTATTCAGTAACTCTGGACTATGCTTCTCTCCACCCAGTCTCTATTTCCAAGGGTGATCCAGATTAATTTTGGCACAAAATGAGAGCGAAGATATAACACATAAATATTCAAAGATATTGCAAGAGGGACAACAATATAATAGAGATATAGCAGAAATATAACAAGAGTCACAAATATACAGTAATACAAAATTTCTATTAATGAAATAAATGTACAGAGACTGTAAAATACAGAGTGAAAGACTCGCTAGAATGGTGGTAGCTTATCTCTGAGAAGAGATGTGACGGCTACTCGCATCTGTGAGAAGATGATTACAATGAGGCTCTGAAGGAATTTTTACAATAAGCAGGAATTCCAAAAACCCTAGACATCCAAAAAACCTAACCCTAGGAGATGAAGCACCAAAAGTCACATGGGCTCCGTTTGGGTAAGTTGGTGCATCAATTTCCCGGGGTCGTAACTTTTGCATATGATCTCCGTTTTAGGCGTATGATAGCTCGTTGGAAAGATCTATCCGAGAACTACAACTCTATAGAAAAATAGCTTTGTACATGGCATTTTGCGAGAGAAACATACCCAAAAAAACATAATTTAGGGCCTCAAAATGGCCCCAGAAGTTCACGACCCAAAAAAACTGCTAAAAATAGAAAATTACCAAAAATGCCAGAAAACTGTTTTGAGCCAGATGGAAAGGTGGGCGGCCATCGATACCCATATGGATCATTCCTCCCCCCTTGAGAAGAAATGGTCTCCATTTCTATGAGTTCCCAGGGGAGAGGGGAAATCGATTGTTGAATCTAAATCTTGGTGATCTGCTTGCCTTGTTGGAACTATCGCGCTGCTTGGTTTGTTGAAGGTCCCCACGAACCTGTCGCTGGAAGGGTTGGACCTTTTTAACCAGTCTGGCTACATGAGATGACTGTGTGCAGAAGGAATCTTTGTGCTTTGTTGTAACCTTGTCGACCTGCTCATGGTGGATAGAAGGTGTGTGGGCCAAGGCTGTAGTGGTTGCAGTATCCGTTTGTTCCCCTTTTGAACAGATTGTGGAGAAGATGAATTTTGTAGTATGAGATACTGCCTTGCAACACTGTTTAAGTGGGGCAGTAGTTGGAACTACCTCTGGTATCCTATAGAGATAACCCCGCAGAGTGATAATGACACTACAATGTCGAGACTTATAGATAGCATGGTGTTTCCACATATATGGTTGGCCCAAGAGAACATCGCAGACATCTAGTGGGGAAACATCACATAATACCTCATCCTTGAAGGGTTGGATGCCATATAACAATCGACATTGTTGGCTGACACGAAGATCTCGTCCTTGGCGAAGCCACCCGATGTTGTATGGTTGCGGGTGTGGTGTTGTTGACAATCCCAACTGTTTGATGACCTTTGCTGAGATGAGGTTCTTCTGGCTTCCGCTATCAACAAAAAATGCAGTGGGGTCCAGTTCACCCCCATGTGCGAATGAAAAATGCGCTCCCCCTCTTCTGGATCTGTTGGTTCTTCTAGTTGAATTGTTGCCGTCGCGACAATAGCAGTGGGGTCTGCGTCGATGATCTGTCTTTTACCAGTATTTTCATAATCATATTCTAAATCAGGGTTTGGCTCCTTGTCTTTGATATTGGCCACCAATGACTGTTTTGAGAGACATTCATCGGTGTTGTGCCAAGGGATTTTGTGGAAATCACACCATTTTCTGGTGTCCTTGTTTGTCTTCCCATGACCCTTCTTTTCCTGTAGCTTGGACTGGTTTTCGGGGGACTGTTTGTTAGGGTTGTCTTTGTCATACTTTGGTTTTTGTGGATTTGCAGACCCGAGCTCCAACTTGTTCTGGTGCTTAAATTTCTGCTCGATTTTAACAACATATCGATAGGCAGCACCGAGTGATGATATGTTCAGGAAATCCATTTCAGTTTGGATGTATCTGTGTAGAGCCCAACAGTATTTCAGAACCAAATGTCGTTCAGAGTCTTTGATACCTATATTGGTGCGCAAAGTATGGAAGCTATTGGTGAACTCCAGAACTAATTGGCCCCTCTCTTGCCGCAGTGTGGTCCATCTCATGTACTGGTCCTCATAGTTGCTAACAGGGTAGTATTGTTCCTTTACCGCATCCACAAAAAAATCCCAAGTGGGCTCGACCCCATATATTCCAGACTCCTCTGTGGAACTCTGCTCCCGGTAAGTTTCCCACCAATGTCTGACATGGGGGAGAGCCTTAAGGAGTGCGAAGGTGATATTTTCCTTGTCTGAAAAATTATGAACAAATAGATAACCTTCTAACAGATTTAACCATTTATCTAAGGCATTTGCATCTATTTGACCTTCAAATACGGGAATATCAAAATTAACCTGTACCTTAAAAGGTGAGGTGCCTCCAAAGTGGCTGCTTGATGAATATGTGCCTGATGCTATCAGTAGGCTTTGAAGGATGTGGGAAAGATTCTCCATCATTTCGTCCCTCTGTCGCGTGAGAGCTTGCTCAAGAAACATACTCATAGGATCGTCTGCTCCATCATTTTTCTTTTCTTCCGCCATTGAGGGTTTCTTGGGTGTGTTAGAGCGATTTTCCTCAAGAGAGACAAGCTCGAGAAAAAACTTGCTATACTCGGATCTCGTCAGGGACATGCACTAAAAAACAATCAAGAGTAGCCTCCTCTGATACCACTGATCCAGATTAATTTTGGCACGAAATGAGAGCGGAGATATAACACATAAATATTCAGAGATATTTCAAGAGAGACAACAATATAACAGAGATATAACGGAAATATAACAAGAGTCACAGATATACAGTAATACACGATTTCGCTAGAGACTATAAAATACAGAGTGAAAGATTCGCTAGAATGGTGGTAGCTTATCTCTGAGAAGAGATGTGACGGCTACTCGCATCCATGAGAAGATGATTAAAATGAGGCTCTGAAGGCTTTTTACAATAAGCAGGAATGCCAAAAACCCTAGACATCCAGAAAACCTAACCCTAGGAGATGAAGCGCCAAAAGTCATGTGGGCCCCGTTTGGGTAAGTTGGTGCATCAAATTCCCGGGGTCGTAACTTTTGCATACGATCTTCGTTTTAGGTGTATGATAGCTCCTTGGAAATATAAATTCGAGAACTACAACGCTCGAGACAAAATAACATCGTAGATGCGAGATCAACATACCTAGAAAAACATCATTTAGGGCGTCAAAATGGCCCCGGAAGTTCAAGACCCGAAAAAACTGCTAAAAATAGAAAATTACCAGAAATAAAAGAAAATTGTTTTGAGCCAGATGGAAAGGTGGGCGGCCACCGATACCCATCTGGATCATTCCCCCCCCCCTTGAGAAGTAATGGTCTCCATTGCGCTGAGTTCCCAGAGGAGAGGGAAAAGCGATTGCTGAATCTAAATCTTGGTGATCTGCTTGCCTTGTTAGAACTATCGCGTTGCTTGGTTTGTTGAAGGTCCTCACGAACCTGTCGCTGGAAGGGTTGGACCTTTTTAACCAGTCTGGATACATGAGATGACTGTGTGCAGAAGGAATCTTTGTGCTTTGTTTTAACCTTGTCGACTTTCTTCTGGTGGATAAAAGGTGCTTGGGCCGAGGCTGTAGTGGTTGCAGTATCCGTTTGTTCCCCTTTTGAACAGATTGTGGAGAAGATGAATTTTATAGTACGAGATACTACCTTGCAGCACTGTTTAAGTGGGGCAGTAGTTGGAACTACCTCTGGTATCCTGTAGAGATGACCCCCCAGAGTGATAATGACACTACGGTGTCGAGACTCATAGATAGCATGGTGTTTCCACATATATGGCTGGCCCAAGAGAACATCATAGATATCTAGTGGGGAAACATCACATAATACCTAATCCTTGAAGGGTTTGATTCCATATGGCAATCGACACTGTTGGCTGAGACGAAGATCTCGTCCTTGGCGAAGCCACCTGATGTTGTATGGTTGCGGGTGTGGTGTTGTTGACAATCCCAACTATTTGATGACCTCTAATGAGATGAGGTTCTTCTGGCTTCCGCTATCAACAATAAAATGCAGTGGGGTCCCCTTCACCCACATCTGTGAATGAAAAAGGCTCTCCCCCTCTTCTGGATTTGTTGTTTCTTCTGGTTGAATTGTTGCAGTCGCGACAATAGAAGTGGTGTCTACGTCGATGATCTGTCTTTTACCAGTATTTTCAGAATCAGATTCTGAATCAGGGTTTGGCTCCTTGTCTTTGATCTTGGCCACCAATGACTGTTTTGAATGACATTCATCGTTGTTGTGCCAGGGGATTTTGTGGAAATCATACCATTTTCTGGTGTCCTTCTTTGTCTTCCCATGACCCTTCTTTTCCTGTGGCCTGGACTGGTTTTTGGGGGACTGTTTGTTAGGGTTGTCTTTGTCATACTTTGGTTGTTGTGGATTTGCAGACCTGAGCTCCCGTTTGTTCCGGTGCTTAAATTTCTGCTCAATTTTAATATCATATCGATAGGCAGCACTGAGTGATGAGATGTCTAGGAAATCTGTTTCAGTTTGGATGTATCTTTGTAGAGCCCCACAGTATTTCAGAACCAAATGTCGTACGGAGTCTTTGATACCCAGCTTGGTGCGCAAGGTATGGAAGATATTGGTGAACTCTGAAACTGATTGTCCCCTCTCTTGCCGCAGTGTGGTCCATCTCATGTACTGGTCCTCATAGTTGTCAACAGGGTAGTATTGTTCCTTTACCGCATCCAAAAAAAAACCCCAAGTGGGCTCGACCCCATATATTCTAGACTCCTCTGTGGAACTTTGCTCCTAGTAAGTTTCCCACCAATGTTTGACACGGGGGAGAGACTTAAGGAGTGCGAAGGTGATCTTTTCCTTGTCTGAAAAATTATGAACAGAGAAATAACCTTCTAGCAGATTTAACCATTTATCTAGGGCATTTTCATCTATTTGACCTTCAAATACGGGAATATCAAAATTAACCTATACCTTAAAAGGCGAGGTTCCTCCAAAGTGGTTGCTTGATGAAGACGCACCTGATGATATCCATAGGTGTTGAAGGATGTGGGAAAAATTCTCCATCATTTCGTCCCTCTGTCCCGTGAGAGCTTGGTCAAGCAACAGACTGATAGGATTGTCTGCTCCATCATTTTTCTTTTCTTCCGCCATTGAGGGTTTCTTGGGTGTGTGAGAATGATTTTCCTCAAGAGAGACAAGCTCGAGACCCAACTTGCTATACTCGGACCTCATCGGGGAAATGCACTAAAAAACGATCAAGAGCAGCCTCCTCTGATACCACTGATCTGGATAATTTTTGGCACGAAATGAGAGCGGAGATATAACACATAAATATTCAGAGATATTGCAAGAGAGAAAAAAATATAACAGAGATTTAGTGGAAATATAACAAGACTCATAGATATATAGTAATACACGATTTCTATTAATGGAATAAATGTACAGAGACTGTAAAATACAGAGTGAAAGACTCACTAGAATGGTGGTAGCTTATCCTTGAGAAGAGATGTGATGGATACTCGCATCCATGAGAAGATGATTAAAATGAGGCTCTAAATGCCTTTTTACAATAAGCACGAATGCAAAAAACCCTAGACATCCAAAAAACCTAACCCTAGGAGATGAAGCGCCAAAAGTCATGTGGGCCCCGTTTCGGTAAGTTGGTGCATCAACTTCCCAGGGTCGTAACTTTTGCATACGATCTTCGTTTTAGGAATATGATAGCTCGTTGGAAAGATCTATCCAAGAACTACAAAGATCGAGACAAAATAACATTATAGAGGATAATTTGCAAGAGCAACATACCCAAAAAAACATTGTTTAGGGCCTCAAAATGGCCCTGGAAGTTCAGGACCTGAAAAAAATGCTAAAAATAGAAAATTACCAGAAATGCCAGAAAAATGTTTTGAGCGAGATGGAAAGGTGGGCGGCCACCGATACCCATATGGATCATTCCTCCCCCCTTAAGAAGCAATGGTCTCCATTGCGCTGAGTTCCCGGGGGAGAGGGGAAAGTGATTGTTGAATCTAAATCTTGGTGATTTGCTTGCCTTGTTGCAACTATTGCACTGCTTGGTTTGTTGAAGGTCCTCACAAACATGTCGCTGGAAGGGTTGGACCTTTTTAACCAGTCTGGCTACATGAGATGACTGTGTTCAGAAGGAATCTTTGTGCTTTGTTGTAACCTTGTCGGCCTGCTTCTGGTGGATGGAAGGTGCTTGGGCCGAGGCTGTAGTGGTTGCAGTATCCGTTTGTTCCCCTTTTGAATAGATTGTGGAGAAGATGAATTTTGTAGTATGAGATACTACCTTGCAGCACTGTTTAAGTGGGGCAGTAGTTGGAACTACCTCTAGTATCTTGTAGAGATGACCCCCCATAATGATAATGACACTACGGTGTTGAGACTCATATATAGCATAGTGTTTCCACATATATGGCTGGCCCAAGAGAACATCGCAGACATCTAGTGGGGAAAAATCACATAATACCTCATCCTTGAAGGGTTGGATGCCATATGAAAATCAACACTGTTGGCTAAGACGGAGATCTCATCCTTGGCGAAGGCACCCGATGTTGTATGGTTTTGGGTGTGGTGTTATTGACAATCCCAACTATTTGATGACCTTTGTTGAGATGGGGTTCTTCTGGCTTCCGCTATCAACAATAAAATGCAGTGGGGTCCCCTTCACCCACATGTGTGAATGAAAAAGGCGCTCCCCCTCTTCTGGATCTGTTGGTTCTTCTGGTTGAATTGTTGTGGTCGCGACAATAGCAGTGGGGTCTGCGTTGATGATCTGTCTTTTACTAGTATTTTCAGAATCAGATTTTGAATCGGGGTCTGGCTCCTTGTCTTTGATCTCGGACACCAATGACTGTTTTTAGTGACATTCATCGGTGTTGTGCCAAGGGATTTTGTGGAAATCAGACCATTTTCTGGTGTCCTTCCTTGTCTTCCCATGACCCTTCTTTTCCTGTGGCTTGGACTGGTTTTCGGGGGACTGTTTGTTAGGGTTGTCTTTGTCATACTTTGGTTGTTGTGGATTTGCAGACCTGAGCTCCATTTTGTTCTTTGTCTTCCCATGACCCTTCTTTTCTCGTTTGACTGAGTGATGAGATATCTAGGAAATCCATTTCAGTTTGGATGTATCTTTGTAGAGCCCCATGGTATTTCAGAACCAAATGTCGTTCGGAGTCTTTGATACCCATCTTGGTGCGCAAGGTATGGAAGATATTGGTGAACTCTGAAACTGATTGGCCCCTCTCTTGCTACAGTGTGGTCCGTCTCATGTACTGGTCCTCATAGTTTCCAACAGGGTAGTACTATTCCTTTACCGTATCCACGAAAAAATACCAAGTGGGCTCGGCCCCGTATATTCGAGAATCCTCTATGGAACTCTGCTCCCAATAAGTTTCCCACCAATGTTTGACATGGGGGAGAGCCTTAAGGAGTGCGAAGGTGATCTTTTTCTTGTCTGAAAAATTATGAACAGAGAAATAACCTTCTAGTAGATTTAACCATTTATCTAGGGCATTTGCATCTATTTGACCTTCAAATACGGGAATATCAAAATTAACCTATACCTTAAAAGGCGAGGTGCCTCCAAAGTGGTTGCTTTATGAAGATGCGCCTGATGCTATTGACAAGCGTTGAAGGATGTGGGAAAAATTATCCACCATTTCATCCCTCTATCGCGTGAGAGCTTGCTCAAGCAATAGACTGATAGGATCGCCTGCTCCATCATTTTTCTTTTCTTCCGCCATTGATGGTTTCTTCGGTGTGTGAGAGCGATTTTCCTCAAGATAGACAAGCTTGAGACCCAACTTGCTATACTCAGACCTCGTCGGGGACATGCACTAAAAAACGATCAAGAGCAGTCTGCTTTGATACCACTGATCCAGATTATTTTTGGCACGAAATGAGAGCGGAGATATAACACATAAATATTCAAAGATATTGCAAGAGAGACAACAATATAACAGAGATATAGCGGAAATATAACAAGAGTCATAGATATACAATAATACACGATTTCTATTAATGAAATAAATGTACAGAGACTGTAAAATACAGAGTGAAAGACTCGCTAGAATCGCGGTAGCTTATCTCTGAGAAGAGATGTGATGGCTACTCGCATCCATGAGAAGATGATTACAATGAGGCTCTGAAGGGATTTTTACAATAAGAAGGAATGCAAAAAACCCTAGACATACAAAAAACCTAACCCTAGGAGATGAAGCACCAAAAGTCATGTGGGCCCCGTTTGGGTAAGTTGGTGCATCAACTTCTCGAGGTCGTAACTTTTTCATATGATCTCTGTTTTAGGCGTATGCTAGCTCGTTGGAAAGATCTACCAGAGAACTACAACGCTCAAAACAAAAAAACTTCTTACATGGAATTTTGCGAGAGCAACATACCCAAAAAACATCATTTAGGGCCTCAAAATGGCCTCGGAAGTTCAGGACTCGAAAAAACTGCTAAAAATAGAAAATTACCAGAAATGCCAGAAAATTGTTTTGAGCCAAATGGAAAGGTGGGCGGCCACTGATACCCATATGGATCAAAGGGACTTAACTGCCTTGAAAATTATCCCTGAGTCTATAAATTAATCTAGTGTGCCCTCACAAGATGATCAAATGCACTCACAAGACATCCTCAACCAACGACTGGACATTTTGTTTAATGCACTAGAGGACACTCCTGTGCGGGCTCGATGCCCAACATGTGGCCAACGATAAACCCCTACTATAACATCCATGGCCATCAAATCTCGCCATTGGAGTAAAGTCTTCAGGTTTCTGTTCTTTGTTTGCTCTAGTTGGAGGCTTAAGTTTTTTGTTTATTCTAGTAGAAAACTAGATGGTCATAGACGTCACCTGCATACTATCCATACAATTTTGTTCATGCAGCTAGAATATATAATTTTGTTTAGTTGGTTTTGTTCAAACAGTTTTATTTCATACGGTGATGTGTCAAACTTTGAGCCTCTCTTTGGTTTCCCTTCTGTCGCAAAACAGGTGACTAACACTTGACAATGTATGAATAACATCAATTATTAATACAAATACCTTCTTTTTATTTACATGAAAAAAACATATTAAACCAAACTAATTATTCCCAAGGTCCGTAACATATCCCATGTTTCATTAAATCAACTCTAATAAAGAGAAATGTATAAGGAGGCCCATTTCTCTAACAAATATACAGAGGGGCCTTAAATGAAGAAGACACCAGGTCACCGTGGCTATCACCAGACCTCAAATTGTAACACAATAATCTCTTTGCAATGACAATGACATTGCCACACATTAATCAAAATAATCTTTATAATGAGTAACATGAAACAGATATATCCAACGTTTGTGAATAAAAGACATAAAAAATCAAAGAAAGTACATAAATTTAAATTTTGAAAAACTCCTAGCCCTACACAATCTAAATCTAAATTTCTAAGGAAGATAGAAGACCAAGGCTATAAGAAAGATACTGAATTTCAAGGAAGATAAAGACTATGTCTATATGAATTGTTTATGCTTGTAAACAATTGTGCTGTGGTTCTACACACTAAAGCTTGTGGTCTGCCATAATAGTGTTAGTGTTATTAGAAATGTTTTGTATACATACAACGTGGTTAAAAAAATTGCTAAACACTAACTTTTGATTTACTAAATGTTATCATAACAACCTTCCTTTACACAAAAATATTCCCTAAATATTTTTAGTTACTTAAATTGTGGAACCTATATTATGATGACATCATTTTCATAATAAACCTATCATCTAACACTCCATCTCCCCCCAAAAAAACCCTCTTCATATAGATTTTAAAATCATAATCATAATATAAATTCCTTATATATATAAATATGATATTTTCACTTTCGTCATGATGTTGTGTGCATTTTGTCGATGTACTTTACTTAATTGAAAATTTATTAATATTTAAAACCATGTCTTAAAGTTAGTAACATATCTCGAATAAATCGAAACCTACTTGGCAGTATTTTCACTTTATTAATATTGAAAACTTTGCTTTAACGTGGCTAACATAGGTGGAATAAATTCAAACGTAGTTGGTAATAAAAGTAATGGCTAAAATTTGGATGCCATGGAAGTCAAGCCATGTATTTCAATACCATTAAACTCGTGGACTTAGTTCCTTTCTTCTTTATGCATGGATTTGTTCCTTTCTTCCTTGGATTTTGTTCCTTTCTTCCTTCATGATTTTTAATACAAACAAATTGTGAATAAAATCAACCTCAATTTAAGGATTTAGTATCAAATTATATAAGGCTAAAATTTGTTCGCTTCATTGATATAAATAAATGACTTGTCATAGCTTTTACTACCAACAAACACAAATTAAACCCACAACTTTCCACGGATAATTTTTAGTATCAATAAACTCAAATCATACAAATAATTTTCGATAGCTGCAAATGTTAAACCTAAGGCTTTCCATACTAAAATACATGAATAAAATTTGTTGGTTTTGTTGGTATTAATACACGACTTGCTTTTGTCAACAAAATCAATCTCAAGCCACAACTTTCAAGCTATGACATTTAATATCAATAAACTCTAACCATACAAACTTTTTTGGATGGTCTCAAATGTAATCTATAACTTGCCATATAAGTAAATTCAAACAATGACTTAAACCAAACAAATTCAAACTATAACATCAAATTTTAACTATGTATAATTCTTATTGAAAGTTTTGATTTAATATTGATGCAATCCAAAATTTAATTATGAAATTTAAATTGAAGATTATGATTGGAATTAGTGAGCTTTGAAGAGGAAATGCATGTTCTTAAAGATGATTTTGGAATATTTTACAAGGTGAAATTTGATTTTTTTATTATTATTAATATATTTTTTAAATGCTATGTGTCAACTTCATGTTAAATAAGGAATTTTTTGGAGAACTCTCTCACATTACGATGTAAAAAGTAAAATGAATAATAATTGTTTTATTTTTCATATATATATATATATCTTATACATTTTTCTTAATTTATTGTGTAACTGATGGATTTTATTATAGTCAATTAGTTTAACTAGTTGAGATATGCTATATATACGAGCATACCTATAGAGGTGAGAGACCAAGGTGTGTATAAAGATGAGAGGATGATTTTATGCTTCAGATTGATTATTGTAATTCTCCCTTGAATAATACGAATGCAGAATATCATTCAAAGTGGTTTTTTCCAACATTGGATTTTCACATAAATCAATTGTGGGATTGTTGTTCTTGGTTTTATGCATGTTTAATCTTGCTTATTGATGTTTTATTTTAATTTCACTACCCAACACTCACAGTATAAATCTCCCACACATATGCAATTGCCAGTTCACAGTCATAGTATTTATGTGTTATGTAAAGTGAAAAAGGACATTCTGTATGAAAAAACGAGGACTTCTACCCTCCAAAATCCAAATCAAGGCATCCAAATCAAAATCAATGCAGAGTCCAAATCAATTATGTATTAATGCAGAGTCCAAATCAAGGCATTCACTATTTATTATATATAACATATGCAAAAATATTTGTATTGTTATTGAATATTAATGCAGAGTCCAAATCAAAGCGTTCAGATAATTGTTCCCGAACTTCTTACATAAAGCTATGCATGTATTTTTGATTCAAAAGTGTTGTAACTCAAGTACTCTATCAAAAGTGTTATTTGTGTGTGTTTGTATGGAAGCTAATAAATATGCCCTTGTTATAATAACTGGAAAACCTAGTGAAATAATTTTTATTTTAAAAGTGTTATTTGTGTGTTTGTATGGAAGCTAATAAATATGCCTTTGTTATAATAACTGAAAACCCAGTGAAATAATTTTTATTTTAATCTAAGATTCTAAATTTCACTCTCATAAACAAAATAATAATAATTTTAATGACACTGCAGACTTAGTAATAAATGAACATACAACTCTTGCTATAAATGAATAAATCTAAACCATGTGTGTCCTCTTTGGGTGAGAAATCTATAAATTTGACTAGCCATGCCTTTCAATGTGTTTTCCTATTCTGCTATTTAAAACTTATGTGTTTCCCTACTCCGCTATCTATAAGTGTTTTAATGTTTTATGTATTATTTTAATCTTTAACCATTTAACTTCGTGCATAAAAGATGTAATGCATTTCACTATTGATTTTGAAATCGAAATATCGGTAGTTAATATCATTAAGTTAAACATTATGTTTGAGAGATATGTTTATGATGTCATTAATATCATTAAATTCAACCGTTATGTTTGAGAGATATGTTCAAGATTATAATGGGTAGTTAAATTTAATAATGAATAAAATATTATATGATATTTATATTTTTTCACATTAGATGTATATCTAAGCAAATTTATTCTTTTATATCTTTGTTGATTTATATTTATATATTGAAATTTTGAGTGTTGAGAAAGATTTGTTTATAATTTATAATATTCTTTTATATCTTTGTTGATTTAGATAATTTACATTTATATATTGAGATTTATATGATTGAAGTTAAGTTTTAATAAAACTTTATTTATCAATATATAATATAATAATGAATGTTAAGATAATAATAATAATCAAATAATTTAAATTAAATTTTAACAATAATATTTTAATTTAACATATCTAATTTAGTATTAAAAATGTTTTAAATTTTTATTAAAAATGATTTAGATATAAAATTTAAGTGTTTAATAAATTAAAGTTAATTTTAAAAATATTTTAAATATTAATTTTAAATATTAAGATTTAAACTAATACAACTACATAAATAAAAATGTTTGATATACATTCATTAATATTATTAATTTTGAAGTTCTAAAATAATATTCATGAGTTTATATTAATCACTTTTACTTATGTGATTGTGTTGGTTCAATATCGACCAAAAAAAAAAACATGACCATGGTAAAATACCATGACCATGGCATTTACTATCCCAAAAAAACCAAAAACATGCTTTTGAATACAAACAAATTCAACCATGCTTAAATCTGAATGTACTCATACCATAACTTTGGATTACAACAAAATAACTTTCGATACCAACAAACGAAAGCCATAGTTAATTTGAATTTATTGAAGCCATTACATAAAACTCAATCTATGTCATTCTACACCGATAAACTCACACCATGGTTCAAACCGACCAATTCAAACCATGGCTTTTCAAGTTCAAGCCATGGCGCGAAAGTCAAGCCAATCCGTAATACGATGGAGAACAAGACACGTCCACAAAATATGATATATTTGGCATCCCTCTTCCTTCACAATTCGAGTGCTCTCGGTGAGTTGGAGAGCCGGCCCCGACGTTGTTCGTATTAAAATCCGCGACGTCAATTGGAGAGCCGGCCCCGACCCTCCTCTCTCCCTCCAACAAATCGCCGCCCAACTCCCCTCTGAATCTCCTGACGCGGACGCCCTTTCTTGCATTCCTACTTGCCAACTAACGATAGCCTGGGAATTGCATGCTTATCAATCTCAGAAAAACCTAACTTTGTTTGATACGTTTGTCTATTTTTTATTATTATTAAATATTTAACTAACTCTCCTACAATCATTCTTTCTTAAATGTTTACAAAGTGGTTGAATAGTTTTGACAACCTTAAATGTTTCTGAGAATCTTAAATGTTTACTTAACATATATATCACATAGCATGCTCTCGACATGAATAATAAAATTAAATTTGAACAATTAATTGAATAAAATTTAACAAAACATTATCACATATTAATAATAAATAAGATATTTGAAATTAATATTATTGGATAAATATCATAAATTTAATTTATAGTTTATTTATTAATATTAATATAAAATAGTATACACAAGTATATATCCATTTTAATTCTATAGTCAAGAATTATCAATTTCTAGATACAAACCTCTATTATCATAAACAAAATCAAAATTCTAAAATTCAAAATTTACATTTAAAACCGTTAAAAATAATATTGAATAAAATTTAAATAATTGTTTTTACTATTCTTTAAGTAAAAAGTGTTATAGCATTATATAAATTACTATAAATCTTAGTACAATGTTATAATATTCGATAAATTACCTAGTCTCATGTATATGACGGAATTGTAGTTTGCAAAATATTAATTCACACAAAGATCACACCCATGAGTGGCTTAACAACACACTCCATCACCAAGTGTCCTACACCTCGGGGACAAAACATTATCACATATTAATAATAAATACCATATTTAATATTAATATTATAGCCTAGATATCATTAATTTAATTTATAAATCTTGGTGCAATGTTATAATATTATTCTATAAATTACTAAATCTCATGTTGCCTTTGTGCTGCAAACCAACTAGTCCAAAATTGGTGGGTGAAAAATGTATATGATGGAAGTGTTGGGAGCAAGATGTATATCACAGAATAAGATGGGCATGAAAAATGAAAAATAAAAATATAAATGAACATTTAATTGAATAAAATTTAACAAAACATTATCACATATTTTTTGTTTGTTTGTTAATTTGTCTGGACCTTCTTAGTATTGGGATTAACCTTTGGCTTGAGAAAGCGTGACTTAGGGGCATCTAGGACGTCAAAGTTATCACCCGAGGATACATGGTTGGATTTTTTGTCCCTGCAGGATTAGAACTGGTGACTTTTCTACACTGAGTGACTTAACAACACACTCAGTCACCGAATGTTCTACACCTCGGGGACAAAACATTATCACATATTAATAATGAATACCATATTTAATATTAATATTATAGAATAGATATCATTAATTTAATTTATAAATCTTGGTACAAACCAGCTAGTCGAGAATTGTTGGGTGCAAAATCTATATGATAGAAGTATTGGGTGTAAGATGCATATTATTGAACAAGATGCAAAATGTATATGGCTAAAATGTAGGGTGAAAAATCTATATGGGAATGTTGGTCATGAAAAATGAAAAATAAAACTAAATTTGAATAATTAATTGAATAAAATTTAACAAAACATTACCACATATTAATAATGAATACGATATTTAGTATTAGTAGTATAGGATAGATATCATAAATTTAATTTATAGTTAATTTATTAATATAAAATAGTATATACAAGTCTATATAACAATTTTAACTCTAGAGTAAAAAAAGATCAATTTCTAGGTACAAACATTTATTATCATAAGAAATATCTAAATTCCAAAATTCCAAATTTACATTTAAAAACATTAAAAATAATATTGAATAAAATTTAAATAATTGTTTATACTATTCTTCAAGTAAAATGTGTTATATCATTATATAAATTACTATAAATCTTGGTACAATAATATAATATTCTATAAATTATAAAATGTGATGCATAAACATGACTATAAATGTGAACCGACCAATATTCCAAAGCGACTCTGTAAGTGATGGGTGCAAAATGTATATGAAGGAAGTGTTGGGTGAAAATGCATATCACGGAATAATCTCGACATGAAAAATGAAAAATAAAAATAAATTTGAATAACTAATTGAATAAAATTTAACAAAACATTATCACATATTAATAATGAATACAATATTTAATATTAATATTAATATTATAGGATAGATATCATAAATTTAATTTATAGTTTATTTTTTTAATATTAATATAAAATAGCATATACAAGTATATATACATTTTAAAATTTAAATAATTGTTTATAATATTCTTAAAGTAAAAAGTGTTATAACATTGCCCCCATGGGAGCAGCTCAATTGGCAAGTTCTAAAGAGGTCTCGAGTTCAGCTCTCTTATTTTTTTAATATTAATATAAAATAGCATATACAAGTATATATACATTTTAAAATTTAAATAATTGTTTATAATATTCTTTAACTAAAAAGTCTTATAACATTGTCCCCATGGGAGGAGCTCAATTGGCAAGTGCCGTGAAAATGAAGTTCGTGTTCTACTCCCCCCAAGTTGAAGTTCGTGTTCTACTCCCCCGACTAAGTTCGTGTTCCCCCGACTAATCCAATGTGTAACTCAACTAGTTGCTGATTCCCCCAGGGTTTGTCTATTTTTTATGAATGTTGAACATGAAAAATAAAAATAAATTTGAATAATTAATTGAATAAAATTTAACAAAACATTATCACATATTAATAATGAATACGATATTTAATATTAATATTATAGGATAGATATCATAAATTTAATTTATAGTTTATTTACTAATATTAATATAAAATAGTATATACAAGTATATATCCATTTAAACTCTAGAGTTAAGAAGGATCAATTTCTATGTACAAACCTTTATTATCATAAACAAAATCAAAATTCCAAAATTCCAAATTTACATTTAAAAACATTAAAAATAACATTGAATAAAATTTAAATAATTCTTTATACTATTATTTAAGTAAAAAGTGTTATAGCATTATATAAATTACTATAAATCTTGGTACAATGTTATAATATTTTAAAAATTACTAAATTTTATATGTCATGATCTAATTGGATAACATATTGGAGGTCTTATTGTCTGCTTCGTTATTCTCAATGTTTTATATGTTAGCATATCCAAACTTTTTGATAGTATAGAGTGTTTTCTTATGCATTTCTTGTAGGTGCATTAATGCTAGCATTAGTTTGAATGTTTGTCTAAACATTTTCTGCTAGCTAAATTTATCCCAATGTTTGATATGCTAGCGTATTCGAGGTTTGTCTATTTATTATTATTATTAAGTATGTGTTTTATTATTATTATTAGGTACTTAACTTATGTAAAGCCTCCCACGAGCATTCTTTCTTAAATGTTTACATAGCGCTAGGCCCTTGGACAATACAACCTTAAATGTTTGTCTAAGAGGACTCAAAATAAAAATAAATTTGAATAATTAATTGAATAAAATTTAATAAAACATTATCACATATTAATAATGAATACAATATTTAATATTAATATTTTAGGATACATATCATAAATTTAATTTATAGTTTATTTACTAATATTAATATAAAATAGTGTATACAAGTATATATCCATTTTAACTCTAGAGTCAATAAAGATCAATTTCTAGGTGATGATGATGATGATGATGATGATTAACATTCACTAATACGTAATTGGTCTATCGGACCTTAAGAGGGTAAGTGATTAGTTGTGATTCTTTAGAATTCTATTTTTGTGCTCTGAAAGCATTAAAAAAAACTTTCCAGGATCACCATACTTTTGTTGAGTTAAGAGGTTAGGAAGGTTGGTAGTGTGATCAATATTTTGAAAATGAGATCTAATATGGGTATAGGCTGGACAATCTAAGAGAAAGCGCTTTTCATCTTCAACCTTCTTAGTGTTACAAAGGTGACACACTCTTTTATCCCATGGCATTTCGATATTTTGGCCTTTGTTACCCTGCCTATACAGTGGACTTGACTTACGATTGTTTTCCTTTGCATTGGTTATATCATGGTGGCTCTTTCTTGACATAGATAGCCACATATGTTACTTGATGGGGTTATTCTGCAGGTACCCTAAGTCAGATAAGGGTCATAAAACACACATTCTTTATGGAGGATTACCTCTCCCGGGGGATATGACCAACTTCGTTGTTAAGTCCAAAAGGTCCCTTATAACTGATTCTGATACCTCCAATATTTTGAGTGGAGTCTCAGGCCGCTCTTGGGCGAGGCATACCTATTATAGTGAAGGAAGCCCCTTTTCAGCTACTATACCTTATCTTTGTGCATTTCACCCTTTTTTTTGTTTATTTTGGTGTGCTCTTTAATTGTTAGTTGGCCCTAGAATTTGGTTTTATATCTCAAGTCTTGATTCATCTGGGAGACAGACTA
This sequence comes from Picea engelmannii, assembly GCA_009831015.1. Classification (NCBI taxonomy): domain Eukaryota; kingdom Viridiplantae; phylum Streptophyta; class Pinopsida; order Pinales; family Pinaceae; genus Picea; species Picea engelmannii. The sequence continues at coordinate 612,754 of ML781201.1, read as the reverse complement.
GATTCCTAATAGGACTTGTTGTTTGTTAAAGTTACCACCGCATCTTGATTCTTTTGCTTCTAAAAGGCGTAAAGTTAATAAACATAGTACACATACCTCCGCTTATGAGATTTTTGATTTTTAGTTATGGGTGCTGAGTCAAGTATGAATGAAACTAGGAGTCCCTCGACTCCTATACCTTATGTGGTTAATGAGACTCCTTCAAATCCTTCAACCTCTATGGTTGTAGTGTCGGAGGTTCCCATCCTTACTCCTATCTGGCCTTTGGTTGCTAATCAACCCATAGTAACAAACCCTTTTGGTTCTCTTTTTGGTACGCATGGATGAAATTATCATTCCATACCTTCGGTCTCTAACCCTTTCTCTTTTGGTATGCCAAATATGACATCATAACTTTCATTCTCCATTCCAGCAAATAATGAAAATTCTAGTATTATATCCGGGGGCATGGCTCCTCTTCATACTCCTCTCTCATTTGGTGGAGGTAATATTCCCCAAACGACTCCTACGATTGGAAGCCAACCTCATTTTCCTCTCAGCTCTCTTACTAGTCTCAATGCTCCTGGATGGAGTACTCAACTGAGTGGACAAGAGAATTCCTATATTTCATCATTTCCCCCTTCCTCTTCCACGTCGATTTCAAGGAAAACTATTTTTATGACAAATCCACTTCCATCCTCCAAATTTCCACTTGGGGGAATTCCGTTTCACGCTATGGGAAACCTGTATCTTGGAGCCACTCTAGTTTGGGACAAATTTTATAACCCTCATAAACTTTTAAAGTACAGATCCTATGCTAAGAACGAAAGAAAATATGCAGATTACTTAAATAACAGTTATCCCAAAAAATATTATGAAACATACAGTAGAAACCAAAATTTTTGGTTGATTGCGCACTGAAAAAATAACATTATAGAGGCTAATTTGCATGAGCAACATACCCAAAAAAACATCGTTTAGGGCCTCAAAATGGCCCTGGAAGTTCAGGACCTGAAAAAAATGCTAAAAATAGAAAATTACCAGAAATGCCAGAAAAATGTTTTGAGCCAGATGGAAAGGTGGGCGACCACTGATAACCCCCCTTAAGAAGCAATGGTCTCCATTCTGCTGAGTTCCCGGGGGAGAGGGGAAAGTGATTGCTGAATCTAAATCTTGGTGATTTACTTGCTTTGTTGGAACTATTGCACTGCTTGGTTTGTTGAAGGTCCTCATAAACATGTCGCTGGAAGGGTTGGACCTTTTTAACCAGTCTGGCTACATGAGATGACTGTGTTCAGAATGAATCTTTGTGCTTTGTTGTAACCTTGTTGACCTGCTTCTGGTGGATGGAAGGTGCTTGGGCAAAGGCTGTAGTGGTTGCAGTATCCGTTTGTTCCCCTTTTGAATAGATTGTGGAGAAGATGAATTTTGTAGTATGAGATACTACCTTGCAACACTGTTTAAGTGGGGCAGTGGTTGGAACTACCTCTGGTATCCTATAGAGATGACCCCACATAATGATAATGACACTACGGTGTTGAGACTCATATATAGCATGGTGTTTCCACATATATGGCTGGCCCAAGAGAACATCGCATACATCTAGTTGGGAAAAATCACATAATACCTCATCCTTGAAGGGTTGGATACCATATGACAATCAACACTGTTGGCTGAGACGAAGATCTCATCCTTGGCGAAGGCACCCGATGTTGTATGGTTGTAGGTGTGGTGTTATTGACAATCCCAACTATTTGACGACCTCTGCTGAGATGGGGTTCTTCTGGATTCCGCTATCAACAATAAAATGAAGTGGGGTCCCCTTCACCCACATGTGTGAATGAAAAAGGCGCTCCCCCTCTTCTAGATGTGTTGGTTCTTCTGGTTGAATTGTTGCGGTCACGACAATAGCAGTGGGGTCTGCGTCGATGATCTGTCTTTTACTAGTATTTTCAGAATCAGATTTTGAATCAGGGTTTGGCTCCTTGTCTTTGATCTCGACCACCAATGACTGTTTTGAGTGACATTCATCGGTGTTGTGCCAGGGTCTTTTGTGGAAATCAGACCATTTTCTGGTGTCCTTCTTTGTCTTCCCATGACCCTTCTTTGTGGATTTGCAGACCTGAGCTCGTTGGAAAGATCTATCCGAGAACTACAATGCTATAGAAAAAATAGCTTCGTAGATGGTATTTTGCGAGAGCAACATACCCAAAAAAACATCATTTAGGGCCTCAAAATGGCCCCGGAAATTGAGGACCCGAAAAACTGCTAAAAATAGAAAAATACCAAAAATACCAGAAAAGTGTTTTGAGCCAGATGGAAAGGTGGGCGACCACCAATACCCATCTGGATCATTCCTCCCCCCTTGAGAAGAAATGGTATCCATTGCGTTGAGTTCCCAGGGGAGAGGGGAAAGCGATTGTTGAATCTAAATCTTGGAGATCTGCTTGCCTTGTTGGAACTATCGTGTTGCTTGGTTTGTTGAAGGTCCTCACGAACCTGTCACTGGAAGGGTTTGACCTTTTTAACCAGTCTGGCTACATGAGATGACTGTGTGAAGAAGAAATCTTTGTGCTTTGCTGTAACCTTATCGACCTGCTTCTGGTGGATAGAAGGTGCGTGGGCCAAGGCTGTAGTGGTTGCAGTATCCGTTTGTTCCCCTTTTAAATAGATTGTGGAGAAGATGAATTTTGTAGTATGATATACTACCTTGCAACACTTTTTAAGTGGGGCAGTAGTTGGAACTACCTTTGGTATCCTGTAGAGATAACCCCGCAGAGTGATAATGACACTACAGTGTTGAGACTCATAGATAGCATGGTGTTTCCACATATATGGTTGGCCCAAGAGAACATCGCAGACATCTAGTGGGGAAACATCACATAATACCTCATCCTTGAATGGTTGGATGCCATATAACAATCGACACTGTTGGCTGACACGAAGATCTCGTTCTTAGCGAAGCCACCCGATGTTGTATGGTTGCGGGTGTGGTGTTGTTGACAATCCCAACTGTTTGATGAACTTTGCTGAGATGAGGTTCTTCTGGCTTCCACTATCAACAATAAAATGTAGTGGGGTCCAGTTCACCCCCATCTATGAATGAAAAAGGTGCTCCCCCTCTTCTGGATCTGTTGGTTCTTCTAGTTGAATTGTTGCGGTTGTGACAATAGCAGTGGGGTCTACGTCGATGATCTCTCTTTTACCAGTATTTTCAGAATCATATTCTAAATCAGGGTTTGGTTTTGATCTCGGCCACCAATGATCTCTCTTTTACCAGTATTTTACCTTGTCTTTGATCTCGGCCACCAATGGATTTTTTGAGAGACATTCATCGGTGTTGTGCCAAGGGCTTTTTTAGAAATCACACCATTTTCTGGTGTCCTTCTTTGTCTTCCCATGACCCTTCTTTTCCTATGGCTTAGACTGGTTTTCGGGGGATTGTTTGTTAGGGCTGTCTTTGTCATACTTTGGTTTTTGTGGATTTGCAAACCCGAGCTCCCGTTTGTTCTTGTGCTCAAATTTCTGCTCGATTTTAACAACATATCGATAGGCAACACCGAGTGATGAGATGTCCAGGAAATCCGTTTCAATTTGGATGTATCTGTGTAGAGCCCAACGGTATTTGAGAACCAAATGTCATTCAGAGTCTTTTATACCTATCTTGGTGCTCAAGGTATGGAAACTATTGGTGAACTTCAGAACTAATTGGCCCCTCTCTTGCCACAGTGTGGTCCATCACATGTATTGGTCCTCATAGTTTCCAACAGGGTAGTATTGTTCCTTTATCGCATCCACAAAAATATTCCAAGTGGGCTCGGCCCCATATATTCCAGACTCCTCTGTGGAACTCTGCTCTCGGTAAGTTTCCCACCAATGTCTGACATGGGGGAGAGACTTAAGGAGTGCGAAGTTGATCTTTTCCTTGTCTGAAAAATTATGAACAAAGAAATAACCTTCTAGCAGATTTAACCATTTATCTAAGGCATTTGCATCTATTTGACCTTCAAATACGGGAATATCAAAATTAACCTGTACCTTAAAAGGTGAGGTGCCTCCAAAATGGCCGCTTGATGAAGATGTGCCTGATGCTATCAGTAGGCTTTGAAGGATGTGGGAAAGATTCAACATCATTTCGTCCCTCTGTTGCATGAGAGCTTGCTCAAGAAACAGACTGATAGGATCGTCTGCTCCATCGTTTTTATTTTCTTCCGCCATTGAGGGTTTCTTGGGTGTGTGAGAGCGATTTTCCTCAAGAGAGACAAGCTCGAGACACAACTTGCTATGCTCGGATCTCGTCGGGGACATGCACTAAAAAACGATCAAGAGCAGCCTGCTCTGATACCACTGATCCAGATTAATTTTGGCACGAAATGAGAGTGGAGATATAACACATAAATATTCAGAGATATTGCAAGAGAGACAACAATATAACATAGATATAACGGAAATATAACAAGAGTCACAAATATACAGTAATACACGATTTCTATTAATGAAATAAATGTACAGAGACTATAAAATACAGAGTGAAAGACTCGCTAGAATGGTGGTAGCTTATCATTGAGAAGAGATGTGACGGCTACTCGCATCCATGAGAAGATGATTACAATGAGGCTCTAAAGGCCTTTTTACAATAAGAAGGAATGCCAAAAACCCTAGACATCCAAAAAACCTAACCCTAGGAGATGAAGCACCAAAAGTCATGTGGGCCCCATTTGGGTAATTTCGTGCATCAACTTCTCGGGGCCATAACTTTTGCATACGATCTCTGTTTTAGGAGTATGATAGCTCGTTGGAAAGATATATCCTAGAACTACAACACTCAAGACAAAATAGTATCATAGATGCAAATTTACGAGAGCAACATACCCAAAAAAACATCGTTTAGGGCCTCAAAATGGCATTGGAAGTTCAGGACCCAAAAAAACTGCTAAAAATAAAAAATTACCAGAAATGCTAGAAAACTGTTTTGAGCCAGATGGAAAGGTGGGAAACCATCGATACCCATCTGGATCAAAGGGACTTTACCACCCTGAAAATTCTCCCTTAGTCTATAAATTAATCTAGTGTGCCCTCACAAGATGATCAAATGCACTCACAAGACATCCTCAACCAACGACTGGACATTCTGTTCAATGCACTAGAGGACACTCCTGCGCGGGCTCGATGCCCAACATGTGGCCAACGATACACCCCTGCTATAACATCCATGGCCATCGAATCTCACCATTGGAGTAAAGTCTCCAGGTTTCTCTTCTTTGTTTGCTCTAGTTGCAGGCTTAAGTTTTTTGTTTATTCCAGTAGAAAACTAGATGGTCATAGATGCGACCTGCATATTGTCCATACAATTTTGTTCATGCAGCTAGAATGTAGAATTTTGTTTAGTTAGTTTTGTTCAAACAGTTTTAGTTCATATGGTGATGTGTCAAACTTTGAGCCTCTATTTGATTTCCCTTCTGTCGCAAAACAAGTGACTAACACTTGACAATGTATGAATAACATCAATTATTAATACAAATACCTTCTTTTTGTTTACATAAAAAAAACATATTAAACCAAACTAATTATTCCCAAGGTTAGTAACATATCCCATGTTTCATTAAATCGACTCTAATAAAGAGAAATGTATAAGGAGGTCGATTTCTCATATACAGAGGGGCCTTAAATGAAGAAGACACCAGGTCACGTGGCTATCACCAGACCTCAAATTGTAACACAATAATCTCTTTGCAACGACAATGACATTGCCACACATTAATCAAAATAATCTTTATAATGAGTAATATGAAACAGATATATCCAACGTTTGTGAATAAAAAACATAAAAAATCAAAGAAAGTACATAAATTTAAATTTTGAAAAATTGCTAACCCTACACAATTTAAATCTAAATTTCTAAGTATGATAGAAGACCAAGGCTATAAGAAAGATATTGAATTTCAAGGAAGATGAAGACTATGTCTATATGTAAACAATTGTGTTGTGGTTCTACACACTAAAGCTTGTGGTCTGCCATAATAGTGTTAATGTTATTAGAAATGCATGGTATACATACAATGTGGTTAAAGCAATTGTTAAACACTAACTTCTGATTTACTAAATGTTATCATCACAACCTTCCTTTACACGAAAATATTCCCTAAATATTTTTAATTACTTAAATTGTGGAACGTATATTATGATGACATCATTTTCATAATAAACCTATCATCTAACACTCCATCTCCCCCCAAAAAAACCCTCTTCATATAGATTTTAAAATCATAATCATAATATAAATTCCCTATATTTATGATATTTTCACTTTCGTCATGATGTTGTGTGCATTTTGTCGATGTACTTTACTTAATTGAAAATTTATTAATATTTAAAACCATGTCTTAAAGTTAGTAACATATCTCGAATAAATCGAAACCTACTTGGCAGTATTTTCACTTTATTAATATTGAAAACCTTGCTTTAACGTGGCTAACATAGGTGGAATAAATTCAAACGTAGTTGGTAATAAAAGTAATCGCTTGAATTTCGATGCCATGGAAGTCAAGCCATGTATTTCAATACCATTAAACTCGTGGACTTAGTTCCGTTCTTCTTTATGCATGGATTTGTTCCTTTCTTCCTTGGATTTTGTTCCTTTCTTCCTTCATGATTTTTAATACAAACAAATTCTGAATAAAATCAATCTCAATTTAAGGATTTTATTATCAAATTATATAAGGCTAAAATTTGTTCGCTTCATTGATATAAATAAATGACTTGTCATAGCTTTTACTACCAACAAACACAAATTCAACCCACAACTTTCCAGGGATAACTTTTAGTATCAATAAACTCAAATCATACAAATAATTTTCGATAGCTGCAAATGTTAAACCTAAGGCTCTCCATACTAAAATACATGAATAAAATTTGTTGGGTTTGTTGGTATTAATACACGACTTTCTTTTGTCAACAAAATCAATCTCAAGCCACAACTTTCAAGCTATGACATTTAATATCAATAAACTCCAACCATAGAAACTTTTTTGGATGGTCTCAAATGTAATCTATAACTTGCCAACTTGCCATATAAGTAAACCCAAACAATGACTTAAACCAAACAAATTCAAACTATAACATCAAATTTTAACGATGTATAATTTTTATTGAAATTTTTGATTTAATATTGGTGCAATCTAAAATTTAATTATGAAATTTAAATTGAAGATTATGATTGGAATTAGTGACCTTTGAGGAGGAAATGCATGTTCTTAATCATGTGTGTATACGGGTAAAGATGATTTTGAAATATTTTACAAGGTGAAATTTGAAATATTTTTTTGTTATTAATATTTTTTTTAAATGCTATGTATCAACTTCATGTTAAAGAAGGAATTTTTTGGAGAACTCTCTGACATTAGGATGTAAAAAGTAAAATAAATAATAATTGTTTTATTTTTCATATATA
>ML781201.1:569198-599228 GCA_009831015.1 Picea engelmannii | reverse complement strand
AGCTCATGAGAATTTGTTCTTATCTTAGCAATGCTTATTTTTTTCTTTACACTTGGAAAAACAGATAGATAATTTTGATCTTCTAGATTAGGGTTGATTACATCTTTATAATACCTTAATTTTCTTTTTTCCTCTAACTCTTTGTCACACCACATTTTTTCCTTAAATTTTGATTTGATATTTTTTTAATAGTATCTTTATTCTGCAAAATGGTTTCATCCATGATTCCCCTATAGTTTAGCCAAGACCAGGCGTCTTTATGCCATCCTCGCTTGAGTCGATAGTGGTTATGACTTGATTTTGAAACAATTTTAGGTAGCCTCTTGTCTTCCATGTTGTTTATCTTGTTCTTATACATTAGGTATCTAGTCATACCCATGCTGTCAGTGGGGGAGAGGTTTGTTTCTACGAGGACGATGGGATAGGGATTATTTCCTTTAACTTTGAGGTTGTAGGTTATAATTTTTTTTTGTATTTGCTCTATCTTTGTCCAGGATTCATGAGAGATACTACAGCCTTAAACTTTACATCCATAAAGAATAACAGGTGTAATAAGAGTCTCAAAGTGTATTTTCTTTTTATCCCAACTCCAAAGATTAGCTAATTTACAATTTTTTTCAAGCCCATCATAAACTTTTCATCCCCCAATAATCCTCTTCTCAATGCTATAATTCCAATTGAGCTTGTGGTGAATATCAATTCCAAGATATTTGTATGAAGTCACTTCCTCCAAGTTGTTTTTTTCATATACAAAGGTATCATAAGGGATCTTATCGGATTTAATAATCATCACCTTAGTCTCATCAGTATTAACAGTCATACCCATATTGGAGCAAAAATCCTTGAGGGTTCTTAGTTGGTTTTCAAGATCATGGGGACTCCTTTCCATAAAAACAATATCATTGACATAAAGAAGAAGATTGATGACTATACCAGTGAGAGTAGGGACGACACAACCTGTTTTTTCCAAGCATTCTTCTAACTTATCAATGTATATGCCAAAAAGGGTAGGGGACAAGGGACAACCTTGTTTGACTCTGATATTGTAGTTAATCTCTTTTGACCAGCCCTGAGTGTTTTTAAACTTAGAAATAATGTTCTCATACATCCTTATTGTAGTATCCCTCAACACGAGAGGAAAATTTATCTCTTCCAACCTATTCCAAAGGTTTTTCCTACCAACCATGTCAAAAGATTTTCTAAAGTCAACAAAACAACAAAAAAGAGTGGTTTTAGTATTGCGGAACTCCTCTACAATGATCCTAAAGGCAACAAGAATGTCCATAGTTGAATGATACCTCCTAAACCTGACTTGGCCTTTAGCTCTTTTACCGTGACTTCCTAGCTAAATGTTATTCTTCTTTTCCAAAAAAAATCCATAAAGCTTGGCTAAGATCAAGCTAATCATAATGGTCTTATAATTAGAGGGAATGTTTTTATCCCCATTTTTAAAAATAGGAACAATGAAGCTTTGAATCAAATGTTTAGGGAAGCCCTGCTTGGCTCCTAAATTGAAGAGCTTGTGTATGTGAGGGATAAGGATTGGCCCTCCGATTTTAAAAATTTCAGCTTGGTAGCATTCAATGTCCTTAGCTTTCCCATTTGTGAGACGCTTAACCCTGAACTCTATGTCATCTAAAGAAAAAAAATCTTCCTTTGTAGGGACAATAGGAATCGTGTCCATGGAATTAGGGAACTCATAAAGACTTTTAAGGTAGAAATTCTAGTCTGTTAAGGGAATCCTATTATTTTCTTTAGTATTGCATTTTAGAATTTGGCTCGAGAACTTCTTAGGATTCAACTTGTATAGTTGTGAAAGTTTCTCTTTCCTTTTATTGATATATTATATTTTTTTTCCTTTTAATTAGGGCTTTGTACGTATTGATCTTATCGAGTTTTAAGGGCTCATTAAAAACATCCCTAATGGATTTCCTAGCAATTTTACATTCTTTATCATACCAAGGGTTGGTTGTTCTATTATTATTTTTATGGGACACCCCGAAAGAGAATTTGTTAATAGAAGTGGAAAGAGTAGTTGTAAAATTATGATAGAGTTATTCAATGTTGTCCTTATAAGTTAGGAAGTTTAATTTAATATTTAAATCCTTGAAGAAAATGTCAATTTTACTTTTGTCAAAGAGCAAATTCCTTTGATTATCAGAATTCTCTACAATGGTGCTTCTATGCATGGAGAATTTTAGAGTTGGGGTTAAAGGTTTATGATTAGAGTCAGACTCATGGTCATTTAGAAGGTCAAAAATTGTTATTTGGTTGGAAACAGGGATATCAGATATCACATAATCTACAACACTACTACCTAGCCCATGAATATAGGTCATTTGGTTGGAGTTTGGCCACTTCATTACTCCATTGCAAATTATTAGGTCTTGAGAACTGCAGAGCTTGACCAACTCGGTACCAAACAAATTCTGAATTAGGTATTTAGAGTTTTTTTTTAGTTATTAGATAAAACAAGGTCCTCATCTAGCCATAAAGGATTATGGTTGGAGTCATCACTTAAAAGAGTATCTTGTTTAGTTGCAGTCCTAGCATTAAAGTCTCCTAGAAGGAGGATATTACCTTCAATTTTCAAATTATAAATATCTTGTTCTAAATTATTATAGGGACAATTTTTATCTAGATTATTTTTCTTATTAAAAGTAGAATTAATAGGTACAAAATAAGAAATTGCTATATACATTTTCTTAGCATTGGTGTCTAAAATTTCTATCCAAATGCATTGATTAAGAGGGTCAATCTTGTGAAGTTGAATGTGAGGAGAAATGTTTTTTCTAATATAACAAGCTATGCCTCCTATCACTCTATGATGGGATTTTTTATTCTATGCCGACCACAAGACAAATCCTTCCATGTTAGGGACCTTAGACTCATCATGCTCCCAAGTTTCAGCTAGACAAATAATATCAATATCACTCGGGATCCAACTTATCATAGGACCTTTGCGCCATGGAAAGCCATGACAATTCCAAAAAAGATCCCAAGTGTCCAAAATTATTATTTATTATTATCTTTCTGGTCTCTATCCCTAACAATATCTTTTCGATTTCTAATTATTGCCCATTTTCCTTCTTTCCTGACTTCTTTTACCTTTTGAACTTCCTTCTTTAATTCAGCTTGGTCTTCGGGAATAAAGTCTTCATTTATAAATATTCCTCACCCTTTTAAGCTCGGAGATTTACTAAGTATGTTATATTTATGTTCATTACAACTTACTTTGACATGGATCAACCTATATTTGTGATCAATTATTTTTCCTAGCCTCTTTGCTTCTATGAGGTAAGTTGTATCAATTTTTGATTTATTTTTTAATTCTTCTTTTACTATTGCTAGCATATCCTCCTCTTGTTGTTCTTTTATACCAAAAATTATGAGGTTCAAGGGCTCCTTTGTTATGATCATGGTCCAATTCGATTAACTTATTCATTAGGTACAAATTGTTATTAACATAAACAAAATCAAAATTCCAAAATTTCAAAATTTCTAATTTACATTTAAAAACGTTAAAAATAATATTGAATAAAATTTAAATAATTGTTTATACTACTCTTTAAGAAAAAAGTGTTGGGTACAATGTTATAATATTCTATAAATTACCGAGTCTCATGTATATGAGAGAATTATTGGGGACATAAAAAATGAAAAATAAAAATAAATAGAGTCAAGAATGATCAATTTCTAGGCACAAACCTTTATTATCATAAACAAAATAGAAATTCAAAAATTCTTAATATACATTTTAAAACATTAAAAATAATATTGAATAAAATTTAAATAATTGTTTATACTATTCTTTAAGTAAAAGGTGTTATAACATTATATAAATTACTATGCAGTGTTATAGCATTATATAAATTACTATAATTCTTGGTACACTCTTATAATATTCTATAAATTACTAAATCTCATGTTGGTGTCCGTAGGGGTCAAAGAGATGATACTCCGCAACTCGAGACTCTGTAATTGTTGGGTGCAAAATGTATATGACAGAAGTGTTGGGTGAAAAAATATATATCACTCGACATGAAAAATGAAAAATGTGAACTTGCTACTCCGCCAACCCGCGACTCCGTAATTGTTGGGTGCAAAATGTATATCACAGAACAAACTCTACATGAAAAATAAAAAATAAAAATAAATTTCAATAACTAATTGAATAAAATTTAACAAAACATTATCACATATTAATAATAAATAAGATATTTAATATTAATATTATAGGATAGATATCATAAATTTAATTTATAGTTTATTTATTAATATTAATATAAAATAATATATATAGTTATATATTCATTTTAACTGTAGAGTCAAGAAGTATCAATTTCTAGGTACAAACCTTTATTATCAAATTCTAGGTACAAACCTTTATTATCGTAAACAGAATCAAAATTCAAAAATTCCAAATTTACATTTAAAAACATTAAAAATAATTGTTTATACCATTCTTTAAGTAAAAAGTGCTATAGCATGATACAAATTACTATAATTCTTGGTACAATGTTATAAGATTTTGTAAATGATTAAATCTCATATTGTGGTGGTCGAATCATAATACATAAGAATGATTATAAATGTGAACCCGAAACTTCCCCAACCAGCCACTCTGTAATTGTTGGGTGAAAAAAGTATACTAAAGAAGTGTTGGGTGGAAAATGTATATCATTAAACACTCTCGACAAGAAAAATGAAAAATATGAACCCCCGATTCCTCCAACCACGACTCTGTAATTGTTGGGTGCAAAATGCATATGATGAAACAAGGTGGACATAAAAAATAAAAAATAAAAATAAATTTCAATAATTAATTGAATAAAATTTAAGAAAACATTATCACATATTAATAATGAATAGTATATTTAATATTAATATTGTAGGATAGACATCATACATTTAATTTATAGTTTATTTATTAATATTAATATAAAATAATATATACAAGTATATATCTATTTTAACTATAAAGACAAGAATGATCAAATTCTATATACAAACCATTAGTATCATAAACAAAATCAAAATTCCAAAATTCCAAATTTACATTTAAAAACATTTAAAATAATATTGAATAAAATTTTAAATAATTGTTTATACTATTCTTTAAATAAAAAGTGTTATAGAATTATATAAATTACTATAAATCTTGGTACAATGTTATAATATTATATAAATTATTAAATCTCAGGGTGTTGTTGGTCTCGGTCGGACTAGTGATACATAAGCATGACTATAAATGTGAACCCAAAAGTGAACCCACTAGTGATACATAAGCATGACTATAAATGTGAACCCAAAAGTGAACCCGCAACTCTGCCAACCCGCCACTCCGTTATTGTTGGGTGTAAAATGTATATGACTCCGTAATTTTTGGGTGGAAAATATATATGACGAAAGTGTTTGGTGTAAAATGTATATCACAGAACAAGGTGAAATGAAAAATGAAAAACAAAAATAAATTTTGATAATTAATATTAATATTATAGGATCTATATCTAAATTTAATTTATTGTTTATTTATTAATATTAATATAAAATAATATAWAMAAGWATATATTCATTTTAACTGTAGAGTCAAGAATGAACAAATTTTAGGTACAAACCTTTATTATCATAAACAAAATCAAAATTCCAAAATTYCAAATTTAMATTTMAAAACATTAAAAATAATATTSAATAAAAWTTAAATAATTGTTTATACTATTCTTTAAGTAAAAAGTGTTATARCATTATATAAATTACTATAAATCTTGGKAAAATGTTATAATATTTTATAAATTACTAAATCTCATGTTGTTGTTGGTRCGTCRGACTCGTGATACATTAGCATGACTATAAATGTGAACCCKCAACTCTSMCAACCTGCCACCCCGTAATTGTTGGGTGCAAAATGTATAGGAAGGAAGTGCGTAATTGTTGGGTGCAAAATGTATAGGAAGGAAGTGTTGGGTGCAAAATGTATATCAHGAAACATGTTGGACATGAAAAATGAAAATGTGAACCCACGACTCCATAATTGTTGGGTGCAAAATGTATATGACATAAGTGTTTGGTGCGAAATGTAGATCATGGAACAAGCTGAACATGAAAAATAAAAATAAATTTCAATAATTAATTGAATAAAATTTAACAAAACATTATCACATATTAATAATGAATAAGATATTTAATATTAATATTATAGAATAGATATCATAAATTTACTTTATAGTTTATTTATTAATATTAATACAAAATAGTATATACAAGTATATATCCATTTTAACTGTAAATTCAAGAAGAATCAAATTCTAGGTACAAATCTTTATTATTATAAACAAAATCAAAATTCCAAAATTTCAAATTTACATTTAAAAACATTAAAAATAATGTTGAATAAAATTTAAATAATTGTTTATACTATTCTTTAAGAAAAAAGTGTTATAGCATTATATGAATTACTATAAATTTTGGTACAATGTTATAATATTCTATAAATTACTAAATCTCATGTTCCGGTCCGTCGGATTCGAACTCGTTATACATAAACATGACTATAAATGTGAACCCGCTACTCCACAACCCACTGCTGTGTAATTGTCGAACTTGTTATACATAAACATGACTATAAATGTGAACCCGCTACTCCACAACCCACTGCTGTGTAATTGTTGGGTGCAAAATGTATATGATGATAGTGTTTGGTGTAAAATGTATATCACAGAATAAGCTGGACATGGAAAATGAAAAATGTGAACCATAATTATTGGGTGCAAAATGTATAGAACGAAAGTGTTGGGTCAAAAATGTATATCATAAAACGCGTTGGTCAAGAAAAATGAAAAATAAAAATAAATTTGAATAATTAATTGAATAAAATTTAACAAAACATTATCGCATATTAATAATGAATACGATATTTAATATTAATATTATAGGATAGATATCATTATTTCTACAATCTTCCATTTTCTTGGTTCAATTCTCTTTACATTGATTTCTACAAATTGTATCCAAGATGGTATCACCAAATAATTGTACCAACAATTAAGTTGTTTGAGGTAAATTAACTTTTAATTAACTCAAGAAATTAACTTTCAATTTTGTAGGTAAATTAACTTCTTTAACAAGTATTTGATTAATTTCTATTTTAGTTTATTTGTTTACGGTAGGAAGTGACACTGTATTTTCATCATGGGATATATTTGTTTTATGAAATAAATTATTTGTTGCTTATGAATTTTTAATATTCAATTTCAAATGGATTCATTTCCAGAAGCTTACTCGAGTACTTAAAGATGCTAGTGTAAGTTCAAGGATACAATTATATTTGAAGACTTATTTGGGTAAACATGGGAATAATAATGTGAGTTGACCCATATTCTGTAGAGGAAGATAAATATGGAGAGAATTAAGGAGATATTTAAGAAATAGTGCTAGTTGTTAGAATTGAACATGTGGAAAACATAATTCACATATTATAATTAACAATCACAGAGGTAAGAAACATAAGTATGTCACGTGGTTCACCCAAACGTTGGGCTATGTCCACCAAGCATAGCCATTGGTTGTCTTATTATTTAGATCATGGATATTACAACAGACTTGCAAGTTCTCTCATTCCTCTCACTTTGTCATCTCTGTCTCTATGGGATTACATGAATTTATATACATTTACAAAAGAAACTCATTATTAAATGCACTCCTATCCATATTCTAACTTGGTCTATTTTAGTTGCAACCAATAGAGAATAATAGGATACAAATCCATCATTGGAGGAATTCGTTGTCACCAAATCCCAACAATCTCCACTTTGACAACAATTAACCTGATACCTTGCTCCTTCTTTTTGTTCATCACCTTTTCTACAAGACAAGAGAAGCCAAACACCACTGCAACTTCTCTAATAAAATTGGTTTCAAGCTCTCGCTTATGTGACTTGCACGAGTTCGGATTTCCTAAGGGGTCACTCCACGTCCAACATGTTTTCCACAACTGTGTTGTGAGAAATATTTAGTGATAGATATCCTCCTATCCAAGACACCTGTAAAATATACATTACAACTATCACAGACCATCTCAATGTAACCATTAAAGGTGACATTTGTGCTTCTCAAACGTTGAAGCACCCATTTCGGTGCAACACCTAAATCTGTGACATATTTGACAACATCATTAGCATGTGAAACATCTGGTCTTAACCATTTCATCACATACAACAGACCTCCTACTAAAGTTACACGAGACATAACCTTTTCTTCTTTATAGACATGACCTATGCTTGAAGAAAAATTATAATGGAAACCAAGAAGGATAAAAACTGGCTTTACAATGTTCATACTCAACTCCAACCACAACTTACCATTACCGTATTTGTGTACTTTTATGCCCATAATTTGTTTTGTTGCTCCTTGATCCCTCATTGGAATTGTCTCATCCACCTAAGTCATTTTCTTACTGATTTTATCCATGCTTCGACTTGCATTGAGAATATCATTAACAAATAACACCAAGGCCATGAATGTACTATAAAACGTATAGTCATTCCTACCCTTTCAAAATTATAAATCACTATGAAGGATTCAAATCTCTTGTATATTTGTTTGGGTACCAATAGGCCATACAATGAATTTTCTAGCATGCAAACAAATTTACCGTTGCAATCTTGAATCAACCCTTTTGGTTGTTCCATACATTCTATATCTCTGTCAATGATGACCTTGTGAGAAGTAGGATCCTACACACAACATCCCTTTATACAACCATCATAACTTGCAAAGATATAAAACAAAAAGGAATTCAGAAACAAAGATTTTAAGTCTGGAAATGATTTACCGCTTACCAGTACCTGCAATTATTTCTTGATCTTATGACTTTGATGCTTCTTCCATAAACAAGAAGATACATCTATCACTTCAGATGCTACTTCAATACTCCCTTCCAACTTATAAAGGTTATCAACCTGTGTTTTCTTCATCACTACTAAACTACCTTTTGACAATGTGAGTGCTCCACCTTGACCTATATACTTATATCCATAAGAATCCAACACTCCCAATGAGATCAATTTTTTTTTAAGCTTAGTTACATATCTAACATCTGTTAATTCCCAAACAATACCATCAAACATCCTGATTCTAATACTGTCAACCCCAATAGTTTTACAAGGAATACCATTTCCCATAAACACTACACCCTCATCAACACATTGGTAAGAAATGAACCAATTTCTATGTAAGCACATGTGGTGGGAGGAACTTGAATCTAATTGCCATTCTTCTTGATATTTTAAATAACTAGAAATGGATAAAACTTGATCAATCCTACCTGAATTTCTTGCAGCCAAATTTTCTTAATTTGTAGAGTTTTCCTGAGATTCCTTTCTTTTCCAATAATCTTTCTTGAGATGCCATGTTTTTCCATAGTACCAACATTTTTCTTTACCCTTTCTGTGTCTTGACTTAGATCGAGAAAAACTTCTCTCATTCTTCTCTTTAGTTCGACCTCTAACCAACGTCGCCTCTAAAGTTGAGGTTTCTTGACTAGATTTTCTCCTCGGCCAACAAAGCTCCCACAATAGAGTCATAATCTAAAACATTTATTGAGATAAAGCTAATAGATGTGACTAGATTATCCCAAGACTCAGGCAACAAACACAATAGTGTAATAGACTTATCTTCATCTTCGAATTTAACTTTCATACTAGTCAATTGAACTATTAGGGTATTAAAGATATTTAAATGGTCAACAACTTTTGTTCCTTCTTTCATCCGCAAATTGTACAACTGTTTATGTTTGTCAAGGACGTCATCATTTCTTTCTCTTCAAGTAGATTATGCTCGTGAAGGACGTCATCATATATAGAATTTCCAACTCGCTCCATAAGCGTGATGTTGTATCCTCTCCTACGATATTAAACATAAGATCATCTTCCAGACATAAACGAATGGTACTAAGAAATTTTCCATCTAGATCTTCCCATTCCTTATTCGTCATGGATGTTGGTTTCTTTTTCTTGCCTCCCAATGCTTTTTGCAACCCTTGTTGCACTAGTAAATCCCACATCTTGAGCTTCGAGAGCTCAAAGTTTCTTTTACCACTGAACTTTTCAACTTCAAACTTAGAACTCTGCATCTTATCCATTAGCACAAAATATCCTAATGCCCAAATCACTACTTATAATAACCAAGATCCTTTAAAAATAATGTGGAGGAATAAAGGTATAAACCCCAAAAGATTTAAAAAGAAAAAAGTTTAATAAAAGGTTTAATGTGAATTTCATACTGAATGTAATATTAAAATTTCAATGTATAAACCTCACCTTTTATTTAAAATAAAAATAAAAAACTTTTTATAAGCATTCACCTTCACGCTTAATTCATACCACCTTTTTAATGCATACAATCCTCCACCCTTTTGAATTGTTTTAAAACATTCACATCACAAAAAAATTGATCTTTCAACTTTTAATAAAAGTCAAGTGTCATACCTTTCATACTTTGATTTATACCATGCACCTCCTGATGCAACTTTGATTTATACCATGCAACTTTGATTTTTAGGGAGTCGTCGCACCTCCTAATACAACTAGAGTCCGAAAATATTAAAGGGTCTACACACTATACCTCATAGCTGGACCACGATGATTTCAGGTTTTCACACACACGATAAGTATGGCTAATAAGACGTCGCACCCTTCGATAGGAGGGACCTGCGACCATATAGAAATCGACGCACCTCACACATATGTTGTTGCTCCTCTGAAATTTGATGCCCTTTACACCCTCTTTTCCAACCAACTCTGATACCACTTGTTAGAATTTCAAATGTGGAAAACATAATTCACTTATGATGATTAACAATCACACAGATAAGAAACGCAATTAAACAACTAAATTTAAATTTGAAGTGAATTGTCATTGTTATATTAATCACCTTAATCACCCATTTTAATGATGAAAGCACATCTTTTTTCAAAAAAAGAAGTTAATGCGTGAAATCACAACCTTTCATTTAGTGTGACTACTAAGAAAATTGGAAGCATACAAAATCTTGACCGTTAAAATATCATTTTTGATTAAAATACCATTAATTATGGCCATTTCCAATAGGTGTACGCCCCAGGCGTAATTACAGAGATTCCTTATCATAATAACAAGGCCACGTTGGTCAAGAAAATTGTTGATCTGTAATACACAGCAACGTTGACAACAACTATCTCTACAAACTCGAAAGGTGATAGAAGCCTCCGACTTGAAAAGATAGACCGCCAAGAATTAATGCGTCCAAGAGTGATCATGCTATCATATAGATGAAACTTCATTATAAAAAGTCAATAATTGAATACCTATAAGTTATGATATGGTATGCATGATGCAAGCATATGTGAGACTAAGGATCACTACGTTAAAGTCCATTTTCCATGTAAAATATATCATCTTTGAAAGTATTCACAACCATAAATCTCATCAACGAAATGTTATCCCAAAATTATCTTACTGTGATTGCACAACTTGTTCTTTGTGTCATTATTTATGCAAGGAGAACATATGCTTTATGATCAACCTATGACTAATCCAGGATGTACATCATCTGCTAGAGAATGTTGGACACCAATACAAACACAACTTCATATCTTAGAGGGATTATATTATCAAGGAAATTGCAGTCCAAAGAAACCTAAAATTGACGATGATTTTAATGAGGTAGATGCAGGATATAGTGAGAAGAATTTTGGTACTTGTGGGAATAGGAATGACATATTTTTTATGGGATCATTCCAAGCTATACATGAAGGAAACCATGAAAAGAGAAACATGGTTCTAAGGCATGTAGATACATATGCACATGTGTTGAAGAAAAACTACAATTTAGTTAATATAAAGACACGTGCTAATGACCAAAGGCAATTTGATGGTACTTGAGATAATTTCTCATCAACCTTTTTGTTATTTATTTTTCAAATTCAAGCCGACCTAACCAATGATACTTTATTAGAGATAACATGAAATGTTGCAATTGTCAATAGTAAGAATGACCAACAAGAGAACATTTGGTGACACATAGCGAGATTCTCATGGGAGTTTTGTTTCAATAAATGACATGGGAATGAATTTTCACCCACTTTATAACAACAAAATCTACACTCTTCTCATGTATTCTTCAACAAGAAAAATATTCTCACACATCTGAAATATACACTCTTACGAGGTTATTCTTCAACAAGCAAAGTATGCTCACACATTTAAAACATATGAACGAGTAAATTCTTTTATTCACCACTTTTGTAGACACAAACAGAAAAAAATGTGTCAAATAATGATATTTCCAACAATTTTTTTTTTTTAATGAAAAAACTAAAGGTGTTTAAGCCAACAACCCTAAATTTTAACTGATTGGAACCACTCATCTGATAATTTAAAAGAAGCAACAAACAACCAACAGAAAGAGGAAACAATTTAGAGAGAGGTATGCTAGGATCTAACTTACATTTATCTTTTATCATTCATCCTCCATTAATTATCATTTAGGGATTTCATGAGTTGTTGAGAGTAGGTGTTAACACACTTTGTGTATTGGGCATTTTCAAAGAAAAAGTTTTGGTACAGGACCTTGATAACAAAATTCACTAAAGTAGCACCACAACGTTTCTATTTTTGCTCCATATGCTTGCCTATTTTATTGTGCTACTCCTATCACTTCTTTGAAACATCCATTTCCAATACCAAATCTCACTTAGTAGAGTTTTATTTTTTAATATAAAATCATTATGCTAGTTTTGATTTTATATTTTAAATAAAATAAATATAATTAAAAATAAAAACACACTCATTATCTCACCTCACCCCACTCATTCTCTCACCTCACCTACCCGTGCACCTCACCATTCCACTCTCATTCTCCACTCTAAGTTTATTCCATTTATCTTAATTACTTTATACTTTAACTACCACTTCATTTATAATATAACATAGAAATTCCCGTGAGTTTTTGGCATAAGAAAGCTAATGTGCCATTGAATCAAGTGTGGTATAGGAACACCTATAGCGGCTGATATTGAATTTAAAAATGCATAGATCAAGATTCCTAATCAAGATCATGGTACCAATTCAGATTCTTCAAACACATTTGGAGGATCTCAATCTAGTCAATGAGAGAGAAGGGCCACTCTTCTGCATATTCCTGTAGTGATTCTGATAAGGGGATTTCATCAAAATAAAGATAGCACAACATATGTTTCCAATGATTTAATCATGTATGACAAAGATCCCAGTTTTTATGGAAGAATCATTGGCAGTCAAAGGATAGATTGAAAAAGGAGATAGTAGTTCCAGATTTGAATTTAGCAATTTTAGTTATTCAATAAACTTTTTTATCTTCTCCATATTCAAGGGACTAATATTTTCATTCAGAGAACACAAGTGGCAATCAACTCTAGTATTTCAAGGCCAAAGATCAGACACCAACAACTTATGACAAATGGTGGTTTTGGTATCTGTTCTAGATTATAAGGAGATTTTACGAGTAGCCCTCAATCCAAGATTTCCAGGAAAAATATCAATCAACAGAGAGAGGAGTAATACCATGTTAGACTCCAACTTCAACATTCGAGGCTTATTGAAACCATATTTAGTTTTAAAAGATTTTGATTTGATTTAATTCTAACAATTTAGAGGGAGCTTTAATTATTTTTTTTTATTATAAAAACAACAAATTGTAATGGTCTTAGGAGAGAGGTGGAGAGGATATATTATACACACCAACGTCGACTACAACTATCTCTATCTCTACAAACTGACAAGGTGATAGAAGCCTCCGACTTGAAAATATTGACCACCAAGCATTAATGTGTCCAAGAGTGATCATGCTTTCATATAGATGTAACTGAAATATAAAGAATAAGTCAATAATTACAGACCTATAAGTTATGATATCTTATGCATGATGCAATAATATGTGAGACTTAGGATCACTAAGTTGAAGTCCATTTTCCATGTAAAATATCTCATCTTTGAAAGTATTCATGACCACAAATCCAATCAAACGAATGTTATCCCTTAATAATCTGACTGTGATTGCGCAACTTGTTCTTCGTGGCATTCTTCATGAAGAGGCATTGTGGATATAGTGAGAACAATGTTGATCCTTGTGAAAATAGGTATGGTATATTTTTAATGGGATCATGCCAAGCTAGACACTAAGGAAACCATGAAAATAACAACATGGTTCTAAGGCATGTAGACACAGATGCACATGTGTTGAAGAAAAAGTACAGTTTAGTTAATATAAATACAGATGTTGATGACCAACAAAAAAATTGATGGTACTCGAGAGAATATATCATCAACCTTGTTGCACTTTCGTTTTCAAACTGAAGCTGACCTAAGTAGTGATACTTTATTAGAGAGAACATGAAATGTTGCAATTGTCAGTAATAAGAATGACCAATAGGAAAACATTTGGTGACACTGCAATATTGTGAGATTCTCATGGGAATGTTTTTTCAACAAATGACATGGGAATGACTTTTCACCCACTTTATGACAGCAAAATATACAAGGTTATTCTTCAACAAGAAAAATATGCTCACACATGTAAAATATACACTCTTAAGATGTTATTATTCAACAAGAAAAATATTATCACACATTTAAAACATTAAAACATATGAACGAGTAAATTTTTTTATTCACTATTTTTTTTAGACACAAACATAAAAAAAAAAAAATGTGTCAAACAAGGATATTTCCACCAAATGTTACAACCAACAAAAGGAGGAAAACATTTAGAGAGAGGTATGCTAGGATCTAACTTACATTTATTTTTTATCATTCATCCTCCATTCATTTTTATTTAGGGATTTGATGAATTGTTGATAGCAGGGACGCTTTGCAAAGTGCCAAAAGGAGTGAAGCAAAGATGAGTTTCAATGGTGTCCATGGGGTAACAAGTTTATTTGTTGTGTTTTCTATATTAGAAGTATAAAATGTTTTAGTACTAATCATTTTTATGATATGCATATAAAATAATTTTTCGTCACTATCTTTGATCCATTCAAAATTTGGAATAGTTTCCTTCTTTTTCTTCTTGTACTTGGTTATTATATGCATGATGTTGAATTCCATCTAAAATAGTTAAATACAATGTTGGTCTGAATTCTTGCAAGGATTCAAAATATTTAAAACATGTATGAGAAGGTATGGAGTTACATTTAACAATAAATATTAATCTATTTTGCACTAGAAATAATTTATTCTTTAGATTTTCATTTTATTAGTTCATTAACTTTGATACAATTTTCAATATAAAAAAATACCAAAACATGTAAATACTTTTCTTTTATCAATTTCAATGTATTTTATTTATTTACTTTTCTTAGCTTAACTTTGATCAACTATTTATTGATTACACAAAAAACAAACTATCATTTTTTTTTCTATATTTAGTTTAACTTTTCTTAACAACAACATTTAAAAGAAAAGAAAATAAATTTTCACTTCACTATATATATGTTACTCTAGAACAATTTTTGTAAACATTAACTAACTCTTTAGTTTACTTTAATTTTTCTTTTAGTTGTTTGACTTTAGTACTAGTATTTTTTTTCACACAAACTCTTCACTAGCTTTTGCTTTTGTTACATTTTATCCATAAAACAAGAAATATAAAAATTACAAAGTTTCAAAAATACATAAAATTAAATAATTAAAATCATACATAGAAATTCATGTTTACACTTTTATGTTTTAGAGTCTAATGTGCTTCTCTTTATGGATTTAAAACCTAAGGTGACATTCTCTCCTCTTATGTCCTAGCCTCACAAGAGGTTGAGATGTTGGTATTGAAACATTCTTGTTTCGACACCAACAAACCATTCTTTAACTTGGTGAAAAATCCATACAGAAAAACTTATGCTCTAGTAACTATGTTGGAGGACTTCAAAACCATAATCAAGTCCCAATTAAACCCTATTATGTATATAGAGGACCAATGGATTAGATGGATTTACTTCAGGGAGTGGCAGAGATACAATGTACAAGACTACAACACAGAGTTCAGAAACATGGCCATTGTGTTGTGTATCTATTTAAATAACTTGTATGTACTCCTCAAGTATCTTGGGGGTTTACAAAATCATCCACGAAAGAAGGTTATTCTCTTCAATCCAAAGACAGTGGATGAGGCATGTGTATAGGAACAACACATAGAAAACATAGGCTAAAAGAAGGGGTATCCAAGTGGTTCAAAGTATAAATAACATCAAGAAACTTGCAAGGAGGGGGAAAATAAGTGGAAAATGGGAAAATATGAAAAGAAAAAAAGTACTACACATCAATGCAAAAATACTAGAAACAATTACAATCATTGCAACATCAATGACCACATTGATGAAAATATTTGGAAAATACATCAAGAACCTGGAGAACTACAAGATTGATAGAAAGAAAAGTAACCTTCTAGCCACATATTTGAACAATCATGTGGAAAGTAGCTCAGATGTGAATGAAAATATTTTTTGAACATATGTATTGAACATGGTGAATCTGTGTATCCTTCATCACTGGGAAGAGAAGGAGATGAACAAACCCTTCCACATCAAAATTTAGATCAATAATACCAAGGTAGATGTTATGTTTGATTATGTTTCACATGCTAATCTAATAGCAGTGTATCTAGTCAAAAAACTCAGATTGGAGGTTGACAATCATCTTATCCCCTATCCATTAGTTTGGGAAAATAAGGATGTAGAGATCAAGGTAGCAAAGTAGTGTAAGATTAAATTTATTATAAGTGATGATTTTATAAACGAAGTATGATTAGATGTAGTTCCACTGGATGTATGTGGACTAGTGTTTGGACGCCCTACATGTATATGAGGGATGTCATCTTCATGTGGAGAACGAATCAATATTTCCTCATCAAGGAAAGGAAATCCGTCATCATCAATGTGCACAAAGGAAAATAAAAAATTTCACAGGTAAGTGCCAATCAGGCTAAGAAATTGATTTGTTCTAGCAAGAAATATGTTTTATTTTTTCTAAGAGAAAATCAGTCTATTGAAGAGTCATTAAAGGTAAATACATCCTTGGAAGGGTGTACGAAAGAGAAGAAAAATCAATTGGAGAAGTTTTTATAGGCATATAGAGGAGAGTTCCACAATCCTAAAGGGATAGCACCTAAGAGGGAAGAAGACCATGAAATCAAATTATTTCCAAACTACCCCTTGAAAAATATTGGGTTGTATAGATATTTAGTTATGGAAGAAAATGAAGTAGAGAAGGAGTCGCATCAATTATTGGAGCAGGGTGTGATTCAACAAAGCACCTCACCTTCTGGGTTTCCCATCATAATTATACCCAAGAAGGATGAGACTTGGAGAATGTGTATCAATTACATAGCATTGAACAAGATTACACTGAAGAATAGGTACCCTCTGCCCAATATTGATGATTGTTTGGCTGAGCTATAGAATGTTAAGTAATTCACTAACATTGATTTGAAATTAGGATATCACCAGGTATGAGTGAAAGAGGAATATAATTGGCATACTTCCTTCAAGACAAGCCATGGTTTGTATGAATGGTTGGTTAGGTCATTCAATTTATGCAGTACACCGATTACATTTACGATACTAATGAATGATGTTTTATTCCCTTATCTAGATTCATTTGTTATTGTTTATTTGGGTGATATACTAGTTTATAGTGATAGCTTGGAGGATCACATCTCAAATCCTACACAAGTGTTAGAGACACTGAAGAAGCATCAACTAGTGGCCAATCTCGAGAAATGTAAGTTTACTTAGTAGTCTTTGGTGTATCTAGGGTTTGTGATAGGTGGAGGAGAGCTCAAGATAGATCCTGTCAAGATGGGGGCCATCATGAAATGGCCAATTCCTACAAATTAAACAAACGTTAGTAGCTTTCTTTGGGAAGAAAAGTACTTTTGGAAGTTCATAGTTTCATTTTCAGCAGCAGTTGCACCACTCAACACCATAACAGTGAGTGGAAAGAGTTTCTAGTGGGGGGAGAATCAACATAATAGTTTTAATGAGATAAAAATAAATACATATAAAACACTAGTTCTCTCACTAGTGGAGACATATTCAAGTGGGTATGCCATGGGAGAAGTTTTAATGTAAGGAAGAAGGAATGTATGTTACCATTTGGAAGTATTTGATTGGGCGGTTCTCAAGTACCCTACCAATGACAAGGATATCTACGCCTTAGTACATGATATTAAAAAGTGTAAACATTATATTTATGGAAAGGACAGGAACATCCACACAAATTACCATCCACTCCAGTATTTGAAAACCTAGAGTAAATTACAACAAACCATACAGTACGAATGGATGAGGTTCTTATAGAAATTTCATCTACTCATCATGTATAAGAAGGGTAGTGCAAACAAGTTCAGAGACATGATTTCAAAACCACCCACCTCCAATATTATAGCTTTGGGAACTCTTAAATTCACATGGAGCCTTTTATCCATGCTGCATACTAAGAGGGATACATAGAAGATGGGCACTTTAAGGATGTGTTTTATCTTCTATAGGGCCAAATTCATGTATAATAAGGTGATAGAGAGGATGCATATCATTTCTATAATAGTTTACTATAAAATATCAACAAGATTTGTGTCCTTAGAGGTGGATGATTGTAGCTTATTAGAGAGGATAACATCTCCAAGGTTGTAGGACATTTTGGTGTTGGGAAGACAGTTGCCAATTCCCAAAGGTATGTGTACTCGAGAAAAATGAAAGAATATGTAGAATCATATATTAGAGTATGCATACTTTATTGTACCAACAAGCCCAGTAACAAGAATAAAGGTGTATATAATCTCTTACATGTACCCACTCAACATTGGGAAAGAATTTTGATGGGTTTTGTGGTAGGTTTACAAACCATGCAGAAGGGACATGACTATTTATTAGTGGTAGATGATAGTATCAACAAAATGTTAATTCTCATGCCTTGTAAGAATATCATAAAGGGATAGGAATCAACAATATTATTCTTTGAACAAGTTTGGCTACACTTTGAGATACTAAGGAGCACCATATCACATAAGGACACCATATTTATCAATTGCTTTTGGACTACATTGTGGGATAAGAATGAAACTAAGCTCAAAAGGCATACAAAATTCCATCCACAAACACATGGGAAGATAGAAGTAGTAAAAAATGGTTTGGTTTATCTTTTGAGGGGTTATAATTAGAAGGATCTAAAGAGCTAGGATGAAAATTGTATCTACGTACAACAATTTTATAATAGAGCAGTTCACATTTCTACTAGTAAGTCACCTTTTGGAACTTGTTTTGGATACTTTCCACCTTCACCCTTGGATGTTTTATATGGACATTGAGGATGATTGAGGGAGGACCTCACATGAGATTCATTAAAATAAAATAAAAATTTATTAAGATGAACGTGGAGATACATTTTCAAGTATAGGAGAAATTAAATAAGTAACGAGAAAAGTACAACACTAGACATGACTAACATAGAACAAAGAGAATATTTAGAGTGATAGACAGAGTATGGCCACAACTAAATAAGGAAATACTACATGGTCCTGGTAATAAGATAAATTCTTTGTGATATGGTGCTTTTGAAGTAGTGCAAAAGGTTGGAGATAATTCCTACAAACACATATGTGCCCATACATGTACATTTACTCAGTAATGAATGTGGATAATCTCAAATTCTATGAGCCTTCAATTTTGGATCAAGAGGAGGAGCAGGTCCTACCTTCCATAGAGGACTTAGCACCAGATACACGAGCAGAGTTGGAAGAGGATGAGATTTTGTAAAACATGTATAGAAGTACAATACAGGGGCAACGTGACCTTTGGAATACTAGGTTGAAAATACACCTTCCAGGAAAAGCAAAGTGGCACTCCACATAGAAGGTTGAGGAAAAAATTACCCAACTCATTGAGTAAATATTTTTTAGAATAAAATCCTCCCTAAATTGGGAGGTATGATCCGAATTGGATGATTATATTATTTTTCATCTATCTTGGTAGTTTTTGGGCAGGGATGATTTTAAGGAAGGATATTTATTTTAAAATGTATAAACCTTGGCAAATATTTAATAATCCTTCATATGCCAACTAACAATGTTTGGCGATATTTTTGTAAAAATATTCAAATCTCTAAGGATTTTATATAGTTTGTATAAAATTTTGGCTATTTTTAAGGTAAAATAATTTTATCCTATAGAATTTGGGCGAATGATTTTTAGAATAGCGAATCATTTTTTTTAAAAAACCATGAAAAATTAGCCCACGAGCGAAATTTAGCCTCTAAAATAATCTCTGTTTTTGGGTAAATAAATAGGAGGGATAAACTTCGAGGACCATTTTGGTGGCTGGTCCAAATTTTGAAATTTGGTTCGAAGAAACTATTTAAAATATTCTAAAGTGATTTTGAGTCATCAAGAGACACTTTCTTTGGTCCAAACCTTACTATCGTGGATTATTCTATATTCTACACACCAATATATTTCCAACGGTGTAATAATCTCCTCAATCAAAGTTCATATTTTAAAGTTATACCTCTTGCAAGTTGACCTACCATATTGATCACCATGGTGTGAGTGGACGCAACATCAACCTCCATTACTTAGACATGTGATGCTGGACATGTAGTGGATTTTATAATAAAATTCTAGAAGGTCCAAAGCCTTATCGAAATTAAGGTTTGAGGAAGTTGAAAACCTACACCTAGATGGCTATCATGCTATGTTAAATATTGGGTCGTTAGGAGGAGAAGGGAATCCATTCTATGTTATTGTATTTTGTTTCATAGAATAACATAACAAATGAGAGTGGAAAATTAGAGAGCATAACATAGGCGGTTAATGTTCTATAGTAGCCTAACAAGCCACATGTCTTAGTTAACTCCATAGGGAGTGCCTTATTCTCTATACTTGCATTATTTCCATAGAAGAGAAAAGAGAGGAGATCAACCTCACCTTATAGTTGGGTTTTCTCCCATAAGTGTTTTCCAAATAAAATATTTCTGTTATTTTGTGGATGGTGTAAGATTTAATTTAATTGTTCTCTATGTTCCATATTTTATCTATTTCATGCATGAGAAGAAAACCAATAACTAAATATTCTGGAATATAAAAGAATTTAACCTTCATAGTGTAGATTTCATTCTTATTTATCAGATATGTTGTGATGAACTCTTCTAGTTAAATGTCCATAGTAGTTTTCATATCAACAAGGGAGGTAAAATGAAGGGAGAAGAGAAATATGGGGAAGAGAGAGAGAGGGAGAGAGAAATATGGGCATAGACAGAGTGAGAGGGAGAGAGAGAGAACAATATAGAGAGGGGGGTAGAGAGAGAGAGAGGGGGAGAGAGAGAGACAAAGAGGGGGGGAGAGAGGTGGTTAGAGAGAGAGAGAGAGTTAGAGGAAATGGGGGAGATAGAGGGAAGAGAGGTAAAGAGAGATAAATAGAGAAAGGCGGGAAGAGAGAGTGAGGGGCAGATGTAAGAGAGAAGGGGAGGGAGGGAGCGAGAGGGCCGACAATAGTAGAAGATAGGTAGAGAGTGAGATGGAGAGAGAGGTACAGGGTAGAGAGAGAGAGATAGAGGGAGGTATAATGATGGGAAAAGGGAAAGAGGGGTGGGAGAGAGGGGAGGAGAGAAAGAGGGGACGAAAGAGAGATAGAGAGAAATGAAGACAAAGAGGGTGGTGGAGAGAGATTTTATAAGAGAGAGAGAGAGGGAGGAAGAGAGGGGCGTATAGGGAGAGTGATAGGAAGTGGGGGAGAGAGAGGAAAGGGATATAGAGATAATTAAAGAGAGAAAGGGGGGAGAATGGGGGAGAGAGAGGGAGGGGGATACATTGAGTGAGAGAGGGAGGGGGATACACTGAGTCAAAGAGGGAGGAAGAGAGAGGGGTAGATGTAGGAGAGAGGGAGACAGGGGCAAGGGGGAGAGGGAGAGAAGGGGATGGAGGGAGAGAGATTGCAAGAATAGAATAGAGGTTGAGGAAGAGAGAGATGTAGAATGAGGGGCAAAGAGAAAGATAGGGGAGAGAGAGATGGAGATAGAAAGAGGGGTAGAGAGAGAGAGAGATTGATAGTGTGGTAGGGAGTAAATCAAGACATGGAGTGGGGTGGATAGATATTTTGTGTGTGTGTTTGTGAGTGTGGGAGAGGGAGACAAAAAGGGTGGGTAGAGAGAGTGAGAGGAAGGTGGGAGAGATGGAAGGGAGGTAAAGAGAAGGAAGTAGAAAGAGGGGTAGTTGTAGGAGAGAGGAAAATAAGGGCAGGGAGGGAGCGAGGCAACAAGAGTATAATATAGGTTGATATTGAGTGAGAGAGAGGGAGGTAATAGAGAGAGAGAGGTAGAATGAGGTGCAAATAGAGANGAGTGAGATAGGGGGGATAAGGAATGGTGGGAGAGAGAAAATGGATGGAGAGAAGGGTATAAAGGAAGTGTGTGTGTGTGTGTGTGTGTGTGTGTGTGTGAGTGTGAAAGGGAGAGGGGGGGATATATAGAGGGGGGTAGATAGATAGTGAGAGAAAGTGAGGAGAGAGAAGGAAGGGATATAGATAAAGGTAAAGAGAGAAAGGTGGGAGTGTGGGAGAGAAAGAGAGGTGGTTATAGATAGAGGGATGGAGGGGGTGGAGGGCATGAAGCAACTAGGAGAGGAGATAAGGTGAAGGGTAGATGGGTAGGAGAGAAGGGGGAAGAGAGGGGGAAGTGGGGATGGAGGAAGTTATAGAGGCAAGGAAACAAATAGAAAAAAAATCCATAAGAGCATGCACACATTCTACTAACACCTCCATGTTCCTGGATTGCATGTACATTCCTAAAGCATGTGTGTGTTCTTTGGAATGCAGGAGCATTAGTTATAATTAATTTTGTTTTGGGGGGGTGGGATGAATGTTTCCTCAGATGTTGGTTACCTTGGATTTAGGTTTGGTATTACAAACCTAGTAGGTTTGGTATGAAAATACCAAACCCTGTTATTTGGGTTGAAATACGTCGATCTGGTGGACAGATAGAGGAACATCAGGGCCGGCTTTCCAGATGATGTCTGGGATTTTAAGACAAAGGGCACATTTTAGCAGGAAGGGGTTCACTACAGAAAATACCATACTTAGGGCCAAACCCTAGAGCACCTCTTCATTCTTCATTGCTGGGGTATTCATGTCCCTAGCTTGTGGCGGCCTACACTTGTTCAAGGCTTGCATATCGATACCTTTCATTAAACTTACCCATGATAAATTGTGAAGCAAAGAGAAATGAAGAGAGAAAATAATAGAACAATATATTGAAATGTATGAAGAAGTACTGAAGAAGTTACAATGCAATGGGAGATGGCTAAGCTAAATAGGCTCAAGCAAGACAAAAATAGAAAGTACAACTATCGAGTACAGCTAGTAGTGTACAGTTAGACTGTTGAGGTTACAATATATTTAACACTCCCTCTTAAACTCAACAGTTACAATCATCAACACTAATTATTCCTAAGTGTTGTCTCTGAAAATCAAAAACTGACTTTCCTAGTGGCTTTGTAAAGATATCAACAAGATGATCTCCAGAACCACATAATTGTAGTGCAATATCACCATTATTGACTAGCTCGTGTATGAAATGAAAATGAGTGTCAATGTGTTTGTTTTTCTTGTGAAACACATGATTTTTGGATAAAACAATTGTTGATGTATTATCACAAAAAATAGGATTTTGATCCTTTTATGTATGTGACATATCTTTCAATATTCTTCTCATCCACACAACTTGACATGAAGCTAAGGTAGCAGGGACATACTCTGCCTCTGCAGAAGATATTGATACAATCGGTTGCTTCTTTGATGCCCATGAGATTAGGTTCATGCCCAGTTGAAAAACCTGTCAAGATGTGCTTTTCCTGTCATCTAGGTTGCCTGCAAAATCACTGTCTGTGTAACCAAAAAGTTGATTACTATCAGATTTAGTGTACCATAAGCCAAAATTTAGTGTTCCTACTACATCTCTCAAAATTCATTTTTCCATTTTCCAGTGCGAATCTTTGGGGGATTCCATGAATCTCGAAACAAGGCTGGCTACATACATAATGTCAGGCCTAGTTGCTGTAAGATACAACAAACTGCCTACTAAATTTTTGTACAGGATAGAGTCCATTGTAGAACCTTCATCATTCTTGCTCAATTTTGTGCCTGGTGGTATGAGGGTTTCTGTTGGATTGCATCCTTCCATGCGAAATCTTTTGAGGATGTCTACTGCATACTTTTGTTGATAGATAAAAATGCCTTTGGTTGATTGATGAACCTCAATCCCTAAAAAATATTTCATTATGCCAAGATCTGTCATCTCAAACTCAGATTGCATGGCATGTTTAAATTCTGTTAACTCAAGATTTCCAGTATAGATCATGTCATCAACATATAAACATACAATTAGAATTTTACCGTGCTAATCTATTTTGGTGTAAAGAGTTGGCTCATTTTGACTTCTGCTGAAACCACTTTTGATTAGATAAGTGTTAATTCTGTTGTACCAAGCTCTTGGAGATTGCTTTAAGCCATACAAGGCTTTCTTCAACCAATATAATTTGGCTGGTTGCTCTTGGATTTCAAATCCAGGTGGTTGGTTGACATAAAATTCTTCTAAGAAACCATTCAAGAATGTTGACTTGACATCCATCTGGTATACTTGCCATTTGTGTTGTGCTGCTATGGCCAATAGAGTCCTTACAGTGTCTAATATCGCTACTGGAGCAAAAGTTTCACCATAATCAATACCAAGTTGTTGTGAGAATCCTTTGGCAACAAGTCTTGCCTTATGTTTTTCGATCTACCCTTTTTCATTTAGTTTAGTTTTGTAAACCCACTTGACACCAATACTTTTCTTGTGACTTGGAAAATCAACAATATCCCATGTCTTGTTCTTCTCAATCGAGTCAATTTCTTGGTTCATGGCTTGAACCCAATGTGGCTCCTTAGATACTTCCTTAAAGGATGTAGGTTGACATGACATTAAAGAAAAAATGTTGTGTTGCTCAAAGTCATCCAACTGCTAATGGATTTCTCTCAAACTTCAAATTTTCTGATTTTGTGGTTCAGAGAATGATTCTCTGCTAGAAGTTGAGTTATCCTGAGAATTTTTAGGTTGTCTTTGTACCTGCAATCTTGGAAGAATAGTTTGAGGTACTTCTTGTTATGAATTTTCTGCATTTTCAGAACTTGGCAGCAATGGGTTTTGACTGTCCATTTGTTGATTTTCTGAATCATTCCAGAATTGATTTTCTAGAAATTTTACATCTCCCCTCAAAATTAATTTCTTGGTGATTGGATTGTAAAGCCTATAAGCTTTAGATGTTTCACTATATCCAGTGAAAATACATTTCTCACTTTTGTCATCCAATTTCTTCCTTAATTCGGAAGGTATGTGAGCGTATGCTATGCATCAAAATGTCCTTAGATGTGCTACATTGAGCTTTGTCCCACTCCATGCTTCTTGAGGAACTTTCATCTTTAGACTTGTGGTTGGTGATCTATTCAGGAGATAAACTCAACATGCTACTGCTTCAGCCCAAAACCTATTTGACAAACTTTTCTCTTTGAGAAGTGTTCTTTCCATATTCATTATTGTTTGATTTTTCCTTTTAGCCACTCCATTCTGTTGTGGAGTATAACTTGGTGTTGTTTGCATGATAATGCCTTGTGATTTGTAGAAATTTGAAATTTTTTTGGAGTTGTATTCTCCTCCTCCATCTGACCTGAGTGCTTTGATATATTTGCCACTCTGTTTTTCATCTTCTTCCTTGAATTCTTTGAATTTTGCAAATGTTTCAGACTTGTGTCTGAGAAAATAGATCCATATTTTTTTGCTGAAATCATCAATAAATGTTAGAAAGTAAAAACTAACACCTATTGACTCTGTTTGCATTGGTCCACATAGGTCAGTGTGAACAAGTTCAAGATGTTGTTTGGCTTAATTGGAAGACTGTGGAAAACTAGTTCTCTTATGTTTTCCAAGTATACAAGACTCACATGGGGGGGTTTTCTCTTTAAAGATAGGAAGACCTTTGACCATGGAGTTGTTCTGAAGAAGACTTAGACTCTAAAATGGTAGATGTCCAAATATTGTATGCCAAACCATAGTTTCATTCAGGGTGGATGAACTCTGTGCATATGGTTGACTCAGATTTGCAGTTCTGAGGTAAGGGGAAACATCCTATTGGGGGTCATATGGATTTCAGAAATTAGTTTTCTTCTTGGGATTTTTTCATATATCTTACAATATGTTCCCTCAAAAAGTACCTTATAGCCATGTTCAATGAGGTGTCCTACACTTAACAAATTATGTTTTAATTCTGGAACATGATAGACATTGTATATGTCTTTCTTGACATTCTATTTACTAAGAATAGGAACAATTCATTTTCCTTGAACTTTGACTAAGTAATCATTTCCAAGTGTAATATCAGATGAGATTGAAGAATCAATGCATGAGAGTAATTCTTTGTTACCTATGATGTGATTGCTGCATCCACTGTCCAGCAACCAAAGATCATTAGGTTGTTGTTCAGTGTTGTGAAATGAAAGAAACATACCTCCTGAGTGTTCTCCCATGTGATTTGACACATGTGCTCTGCCTGAGAGTTGATCTGCTTGCTTCTTCCTACATTGAGATTCATAGTGTCCATACTTTTTGTAGTGACAACATTGTATGCTTGTTTTGTCATTTGATCTTCTCCCTCTGCCTCTTTGAGGCTGGAAATTCTGATGTTGATTTTGTTGTTGTTGTATTTGACCTTGGAAATTTTGATTCGGATACTGTTGTCTGTTACCTCCACTAGAGTGAGGGTTACTTTGATTTCTCCCTCTTCCTTGGTGACCTCTGCTTCTTCCTCTGCCTCTCCCTTTGCTGAAGGAGAATTGATTTTTGAAAGCATTGGATATTGACTCATATGTGAGATGCAGTCTAGTCTCATGTGTCACCAGAGAACCAATTAGTTCATCTGTGGAAAATCTTGACAGATCCTTCGATTCAAGGATTGTTGTTACAACCATTTCAAATTTCTTGGGTAAAATTCTGAGGATTTTCTCAACAATTTGTTGATTAGTGATGGCTTCACCAGTCAATCTGATCTGGTTCACGATTCCCATGACTCTGGTCATGAACTGATCCACATTTTCAGACTCTGTCATCCTTAGAGTCTCGAATTGCGTCCTCAAGGTCTGCAGTTTAACTATTTTGACCCTATCATTTCCTTGATAGGAAGAGTTAAGGATGTCCCAGGCCTGTTTGGAAGTACTAGCGCCTGTGATTTTTGAAAAAATTGAGTCATCCACAGAATTTTGAATCCATAATTTAGCTTTATTTTCTCTGTTTCTTTGCATTGCCTGAGCAATTCACTACGGATTGGTCATAGCAGAAAGGGCTGCTGGATCTAGTTCCACATATCAAAGATCCACTGGTTCCCAATGCTCTTGTGCTTGCAAGAAGGATCTCATTCAAAGAGAACAAAACTCGTAATTCTTTCCAAGAAGAATCGGACCCTGAGTTGGTCCTAAATTGTTAGACGATGCCATAAAAAAAATTTGCAGAAAAAATAGAGGGAAATTTCGTATTTAACTCCGATCGCTGAAATATTGATTTTCCAATGGATGAAAAAAGCTTATCGACCTTGAGTTTGGCCTTAGTCACAGTGCAATGTGACCACGCACCTTAATGTTAAAGCGCTACGAGCTTTTCCCGTTTTTTCTTTTCAATGTGTCGAGACACGAAATTTGCCTTTGGGCTATTCAACAGTCCAGATCTTGTTGTGATCTGATAGTCCATATCTTATCGGGATATCGCGAATCGGGACTTCATGAACCCTGACGACGAGTTCTTCTGACTCCTCGATTCCCCGATCTTCAATTTATCGATGACACTTTCCTTTCGGGAAATTTCCTGATTTCTTTGATCTCCTCCATGTGTCCTCTAATGATGGATGGTCCTGATCTCGTCTTGTGATTTTGAGACTTCAAATGCTCTGGACGTCTCGTCTTTAGGATCCATGATTTTCTGAATCACGTAATGCCAATGGACTCTCCTATCGGGACATTTTTCGAAAGCCTCGATCTCTCCCATGCATCCTCAACAGATGGACAACTCAAGTCTGCTTCGGGGGTTTCCCTATGGAGATTCCCGATCCCTCGTTTTGACGAGATGACGTCAGCTAGGCCCCACAATGGAGCTTTCCTCTGAAATGCTCATGCTTCTTGTCCTCAGGATTCAAGATTTGCCGAATCCTGATATGTTGATGGCCCTTTCCTTTTCGAGATTTTTCCCAAGTCCTCAGATTTACGCCACGCGTCCCCACAAGATGGACGGTCCTGATTCAACCTCGGTATATCACGACTTGCGATGCTCCGTTGACACAACTTCTCTGTCAACTTGAAGCCCCGGATGTCGAAACGATGATGGTTTCCTCGATGTCCGCCATGTTTCTGGTCAAATGGACCGCTGAGATCTGATTGCTATTTTGGGAATCGCAATTTCGCGAGTTTCGAAGTTGTGCTGCGATGGTCTTTCAAAACCGCGAACTCCGAAATGTTGATTTGACGGCACTTGGATCTACTGCGACTTGTCCCCTGAGATGGACGACTCACAAGTCCTCTCGGGATTTCGCGATATCACGTATCAGAGCTTTTGGAGTGCAATCTCCTTTGCACGTCCAACTCCTGATTGCCGATTTGCGATGGGACAAGATCGACGGCTCACGATCTTTCGTGATCCAACGGTCCATAATGATGTCGGGACTTCACAGGTCAAAAATTCCTTGGCGCTGTCGAGGATTAAACCTCGTGCACTTTCTTGTGGATCCAACGACTGTCGGGCCTCTGCGCGAGATCTAACAGTTGAAACTCTTTTGCCTTTCTCGTGCTCTCCTCGTCCCTTCTGAATTGGTTTCCTGCTTTGGATCCGTTCTCAGGATGAATCTTACGGCCGCGACGGTTGTTCTTTGAACCTGAGATGCGTTCTTTGCTCCTCTGGAAGAAAGATCTATGAATATTTCAAAGATTTGAAAGAAATACATGGATTATTTGTTCACTGCTTCAATCTTTGACAGATTTGAGGGAATTTCAAAAAAATTTAGACGATGTTGCCTTCTGCATCAATCTTTAACGATTTTGAATGAATTCTTCGAGTTCTTTAAACGTTCTTCTATTCTGCAGCTCTTCTTTGTCAATCTTTGATGATTCTTGAAAAATGTGCAAGAATCTTTAAAGTTTCTTCTTTCTCAGTCTCTTCTTCCTTGTTCTTTCGAGCGTAGTACGTTCTGCAACCTCTGCAATCTTCCTACGTTGATCTTTTGAACGTAAGACGGTTTTCATCCCTGTGGAATTTTCCTGCGAGGATATGTCGAGAGTATGGCGGACAACTCTCCAATCCTTGTGAATAAGTTTGTGTCATGTGCTCTCAGAATCCGTGTAAGCTCTACGCTGTGAGGATCGTGTTGCTCTCAAGACTGTGTGAAGAGGCTTACTGTTGAAGCTCTGATACAATGATAAACTGTGAAGCAAAGAGAAATGCAGAGAGAAAAGAATAGAACAGTATATTGAAATGTATGAAGAAGTATAGAATAAGTTACAATGCAATGGGAGATGGCTGAGCTAAATAGGCTCAAGCAAGACAAAAATAGAAACTATAGTTGTCCAGTACAGCTGGCAGTCACACTCTTGAGGTTACAATATATTTAACAACCCGGAGCCCTTGTAATGTGAATGAAGAGGAATGCCAAATATATAATATTTGATGGTAGTCTCGTTAATCTTCTCAGTCACACTTTGGATTGTGGTTCAAATTGCAACTGCATATAGTTCATTGAAAACCATGGCTGAAATAGATAGATGCTATGAAATCTTATATTCAAACATAAAATTTCTGATCGTGAAATATGTTAATGTTCTTTTCCAAGTGGTTGATTGAAAGCCATTGCTCAAATAGATAGATGCTTTGAATCTTAAATGGAAACATAAAATTTCTGAAATAGGTCAA